>JADRCD010049498.1:0-10009 GCA_019843815.1 Montemys delectorum | reverse complement strand
TTTTTTTTTTTTTTTTTTCCTCTTGTTGATTTTCTCAAAGAATCACTTCTTTGTTACATTGATTCTTTATATTGTTCTCTTTTTTTCTAATTGATTCATTTCAGCCATGAGTTTGACTATTTCTTGCCATCTACTCCTCTGTGTGTGTTTGCTTCTTTTGGTCTCTAGAACTTTCAGATTCACTTTAAATTGCTAGTAAAAGAAGAGGTCTTCTCTTCACTGGAATAAAAGGAATAGTGCTCTTAGTGTAAGACCCCATCTAGGTAAGCTTCTAGCTCTTCAAAAGAGATCCTAAGGTGGTTTCTGCTCCTTCAAAGTAACAGAATAAAAGAGCTGCTGTTAGTATGATCCAAGTGGGCCAGAATGCATCCTAAACTGGCAGCAGAATTTGGCGCTGCATAGTTCTGGCTTTAAATGTATGCAAGAATAAAGAGGTTGTGCATTCTTCCTCCCTCAATCCAGAGTACTACTAGTTACAGACAGCATGTTGCAAGGCAGTCCCTGAATGAATGGGCTTTATAGGCAAAAAGGCCTCGAGAGTCCATTGTGTGAAGTTTACATTGCAGTGTATACTTCTAGATTTGTAGATGAAATAGCCATGGGATATCTTTCAAGGAGTGCTGCAAACAGAAAATGGATTCAGTATTAATGAGACATGTATATTTTGGGCAGCAAAGGATAAAAGATAGAGCTAAAAGACCTCTAAAATTAAAGCCCTAGACATGGATTTTAGAGCATCAGTTCTCAATCTGTGGATCAAAAGAACCTTTGATAGGGGTCAACTAAGACCATAAGAAAACAGACATTTACACGATGATTCATAAAAGCAGCAAAACTACATTTATGAAATAGAAAAAAATAGTAATTATTTGCATGAAGTTCACAATAACACAAGGAACTGCATTAAAGGGTCATAGCATCAGGAATGTTGAGAACTACTGTTATAGAACTTCATGATGTGAATATTGCCTTGCTCAGTTTCTGTCTTGCTTTAGTTCGGTATTTCCTCACTGTGTCTTCACTCTTCCCTTTTGGAATGGAAATGCATATGGACTGTCATTATACTATAATTTCTGTTCTGAATTTGCAGGAGTTTACAGTTAAGAGATAACATTTAGTCTCGGAGAGACTTAGGACTTTGAAACAGTCTTGATACCTATAAAATGGTCTTTGGTGTTTTGTTTTGTTTTGTTTTGTTTTGTTTTGTTTTGTTTTGCTTTTTTCATTGTAATGTGGCCACAAGACTATTAGTTCCAAGGGTTGGAATTTGATTGTGAATATTCTCTATAGGCTCAGTGGATGATGTTTAGATGCTTCAGCCTTGATGAAAGCCGTATATTACTAGGAACTGCTTTGAGAGTTTAAATGTTTAAGCTATTTCCAGCTCCCCCCATCTCTTTTGTGTTTGAGACTGAAGAAGTAAGCTTTCAGCTCTCTGTTTCTACCATGATGTTTGTGACTTGTTGTTATACCTCTTTTCTGCCATCTTGATCCACAAGTCAAAATAACCTCTCTCTTCCTTAAGTTATAAAATACTCCTAGTATTTTATCACAGCAACAGAAAATTAACTAATCCAATCTTAATAGTCATGGTTCTGACTCTGAATGGAATCACCTCATTAGTTCATATTAGATGTCCTGCTTGTTGATTGGAGAATTTGATATAACTAATTCTCTATGATTGTATAAAGAGATTCTTTATAGTCAACCTTTCTCTATATAGTCAATTCACAGGCATTATTTCTCTTCATAATCATAGTAAAAGAATAAGCTGGGCTATTTCAGGATGGATACTTTTTCTATTACTGCTGCTAGAGACATGGTAGACTTCTGGAAATTTTGACGGTAAAGATCCATAAACATGTGGGAACAGCTCCAGGAATGCTACTTTAGTTTCTTACTCTTACCTGGTCTACATTCAGACTGAACAAATTCTGTAGAATTACTGGTTAAGACTTCTTACTGCATTGTGTTTCCATTTCTGTTTTATGTAAGTTGATCTCAGTTGTCAGTTTCTGTTGTGACTCCAATTTTGCTTATTTCTGATGTGACTCCAATTTTCTGGCATGTGTAACCAAAGGAATTTATTTTCAGTTTGTTCATATTTTTCTCATTTTAAGGATGAGAATTATGACTCTTTTTTCATTTTTTAAAAAAGATTTATTTATTGTTATATGTAAGTAAGTACACTGTAGCTGTCTTCAGATACACCAAGAGGGTATCATTACACATGATTGTGAGCCACCATGTGGTTGTTAGGATTTGAACTCAGGACCTTTGGAAGAGCAGTCAGTGCTCTTACCGCTGATCCATCTTACCAGCTCAAGAATTATGACTTTTAAGCACTTCACATGTCAGAGCTAAAGCAAAAGTCCTTAATGCTGTCTTTCAGTATTCAAGGAGTATTTCAAATAGTTTAAACTCTAAAAAATAAAATGCAATACTTTATATTTACTTTCATTTTTAACACTGTTTGCATTTATATCTGTAAATGATTTATTTGTAGTTTCCACTGATATGGAATATTCTGAACTTATTCATATATTCAAATGTAAAAGAAAACTCTAATTTTCTCCATTTGGTGATTAAATGAACACTTTTCTCTTGCATAATTCTGTTGATAGATTATTTTTCTTCTTGTATACACCTGTTTTAATTTTATAATATTTAGATATGTATAGAAAGTTTTTTCTGTAATACATTAATATTCAACAGCTCATTTCATACTGATAGTTAAGATATATTTAACTCTAGATGTAGAAGCTCATAAATAACACCTATTAACTGTATGCAACTTAAAATTGGCGGAACTATATGGTATATGGTATCAGTCTTCTGTTATTCCTCAACCACACAAACAAATGAAGCCTCATTTTCAAATGAAGCCTCCTGTTTTAACTACATAGTTATCACAACAAAATAAAGTTCAAACAATTGGGAAATGTATAAATTAACAATGTGGTTTTTTTAATTGGAGACTTGGAATTATATTTATTTTATTTATTTATTAAGCTGGGGGTAGTGATTTGAGATAGGGTTTCTCTGTATAGTCTTGATTCTCCTGGATCATAGTCAGTAGATCAGGCTGGCCTCAAACTCATAGATCTGCCTGTATCTGCCTTTTGAGTGTTGAGATCAAAGGCATGTGCTTCTTATAATTTCTTCAATGATATATTTCATGCATTTTGTCTTAGTTTTCTTTGCTTTTGACAGTTTTATATACATATATAATATGTATCTGATGATACTATTATTCCATTTACCTCTGATATCCTCCTACCTTTATGATCTTTGTTAATTAAGAAGAAACCTATAAATATTAAATAATGAAATAAGACATATGGGTTTTTTTGTGAGTTACTTATTTTTCTGTTACTGTGATAAATCATTACGACAAAGGCAATTTACAGAAGAGTTTATTTAGGCTTTTGTTTCCAGACTTAAAAGTTTCCATCTGAGAAGGGAAGTTTGGTAGTAGATGGTAGACACAAGGTGATCTCTTAATTTTAGCTCCTGACAAATACCAAAGGAAAATCACATGCTTTCAATATATACATATGGCACATAACACATTTCTCCCTCTCTCCTTCTTCCCCCTTTCTCTGATATATACATATCCAAAAGGTGAATGAAGACATAGTGAGGAAATACTGAGCCAAAGCAAGAACAAAACTGAGAACTGAGCAGGGCAGACATTCAGATCCTGAAGTTCTATAATGCATGTCTAAGATTTTTAACTTCAAAGTGCTTCCATGACTCTAACTCTTATATCCATAAGTGATAGTTTGTATATGCTTGGGCCAAGGAGTAGCACTATTAAGAGATGTGACCTTGTTTAAGTAGATGTGTTACTGTGGATGTGGCCTTGAATACTATAGTCCTAGCTGCCTGGAAATCAGTCTTCTGCTAGCTGTCTTTGGAATAAGAAGTAGAACTCTCAGCTCTTCCAGCCCCACTTCAGCTGGATACTTCTGTCCTCTCAGGACTTACATACAGGTGCTACTCTGTCACATGCTGCCTGAACACAGAGGATCTGTTGAAATTATAGAGGAACAACCTAACTCTTACATCCTTCATGTGTCTAAAGCTAATACTACATGCATGATATTGTAGTTCAAGTGTCAGCTTGGGATGGATCCTGGTTCATTTTCATAAATTTGAAGCTCAGCTGAGTTGGGTCTTTCCCCAAGGCCATCCTTCCCTTTATTTCTTGCAGGATATGAGACCTCTCCTTAATGGTACAAATGCCTAGTTTGTAGAATTAATATTCCTTGTCTTATTTTTCATAGAGCTGCATAATAGTTATTAATAATAACCATTCCACAGAGTTAATATTATAATATTATATTACTTTGAAATTTCCTCTGCATAGAAATTAATATACTATATTTTAATTAGTCTCAGGTATTATTTAAGGAAATGGACAGAGGGCAGATATATTCTTTCCCAAAATATCACAAGAATGGCCTCTCGCCCAGTTACTGATATTACCCCTTTCTAAAGGCTCCCGAGCTGTGCCTTCATGATCAACACTACTGTTTTCTAAGCTCCTGCTCATGGCCCTTTATTCTATGCTGATGGCATTCAACAGCTTGTCTAGTTCAAAGTTCCAAAGTCTTCTAAATTCCTCGAAAAACGTTAGAATGATAACTCAGATGTGTATGTTTGAATCAATTTAAAAATACTAATCCAGATGTGACTTCCTCTTGTTTGGCTATTACAAACAGATTTATGAATTCTTTTCTTGTTTCAGACATAAAATAGGAGAAGTAATTTTTTCTCTAAATTTTGAGCCTACAGATGTTCATAATAAAACTATATCACTAATTGTGCATTTGTGAACCAATTCCTTATAATGCATATACAAGTGAGCATATGCATGTATCTGCTCATATACAATTTTGAAATTATATCTTTGAATTAATTTGACTGATATAATTGTGGTGGTTTAACAATAAATACTTGCCATACTTCGTTCTGTCGTAGGAGACAAAATACTCTATTTTGTACAACTATCAAAGAAAAAACTTAAGGTTATTTCTGATTAGGTCCCTTTTAATCCCAATAATTCTGTTGAGTAGGTTTTTAAGAAGCACTTAGAATCATTTGCTACTTGGGTCCACAATATAACTAAAAGTTAGAAATAAGACTGATATATTATACACATGCTGCCAGAACAATCAGTCCCACCATGTATAGTCTTTGGTTGGTGGTTTAGTCCCTGGAAGCTCTGAGGGTACTAGTTAGTTCATATTGTTGTTCATCCTAAGTTTGTTTGTTTTGTGGAGGGGAAACTTGGAAAGGAGAAATCATATGACATCTAAATAAAGAAAATATCTAATAAAAAAGACTGATATATTTGCCTTTGTATCCGTATTCTTCAGTTATCTTATATGCTTTTCGGTGTCCTTTTTCAGACACCCTCTCCCAAAATGGGTATCTACATATCTTTGATTTTAGAGACAATATGATTGACTAATAATCACCTTTATAACATGGAAGCAGAAGCGTTCAAAACATCTGAAAACCAATAGAAAGCTCTTTGGGTTACAAAGCAGTATTCTGGAGGAAGAATAATCATAGTAAACAGATTGATCCACACAAGCAGTAAGGATTTCTTATGAGTTGTCTTGCAGAATCAAGGTGGGATAATGATCACCTAGCCCCACACTTGACTTGACTGCTTCATTATTGACAGTGCCTCAATTCTATTTAAACTTAAATCTCCTATTAGTGCTCTGAAGAACACAGGACAGTTTGTGTTTCTTTCCCATGTACTATATTTATTAATTTTTCTTTATGTGTTTACCCAATTGTTTGCCTTGGAATATTCAGGTGGATGTTTAAACATTGCCTATTGAGACATCCAGAGCTGGGCCATTTGCCTTAAAAGTCCACCAACTTTAATAATATGATCTAACAGGCTTAAGTTTCTTCCTGTTGATTCTTGCTATATAAAGCATGCTATAATTACCCTAACTGTCTTAAAGTTTGTGGGCAGTGATGCTACTGATCATCTTTGCTCCTACTTCTATTATAGTCCTTGCTTTTTAAATAATCTATCAGGAATAACATCAGTTTATTGTATTTTTCTTGGGCTAATTCATCTATCTGATATTTGCCTACAATTTCAGTCAATCACATGTGTTGTCCTTTAGTCACTTGCCTCTGATTAAATCTTTGCTTTGCTAACTTCCTGGACATGGCCGATTTAGGATTAGCTTTAACTTTCTGCATGACATATGAGTTGTTAGTTTTGTTGTTGCTTACTCTCTTCCTTGACTACAGTGTGAATCTCAATAAGAAGGAGCTCATGTATCTTTGAACTGTGTCTGAAACACAGGAGGAATTTTATTAAAATTTGTTAAGTAGGAAAAAATATTTTCCTGGTTAGTTTTACATCAACTTGACACAAGCTAGAGTCATCTGAATCAACTGAGAAAATGTCCCCATAAAATCTGACTATAGGTAAGACTGTGGGACATTTGCTTAGTTAATAATTGATGGAAGAGGGTCTGGATAGTATAAGAAAACAGTCTGAGAAAGCCATGATGAACAAACCAGTAAGCAGCACTTGTCCATGGCCTCTGCACTAGCTCCTGCCTCCAGGTTCCTGTCCTAATTTCCCTTACTGGTCTGTGATTCCAGACATGTAAACCATATTAACTCTTTACTCCTCAAGTTGCTTATAGCAGTAGTGTTTCATCGCAACACCAGAAAGGTAAACTAAGACAAATACTATAACACTAATTCATTATTATTTTTTACTAGTGAATGATATCCATCCAAAATTTAGATAAGTAAAATAATTTATCAAAATGTCTACTGATACAGGGAGAATGCCGACCTTGATTGACACAATTTCTCACAATTAAACAGGAAAGGCTTTGTAGGAGAGGGAGAAAGGTAGCAGGAGCTTTGTAGGTAGTTGCCTACTCATTTTTATGATATAATAACAAAATGTCCTTTTCTAGTGCTGTTGTTGGCTTTGGTATGTATGTAAGTTATGTTTAATTCCTGAGAAAAACATATAAAATATTTTAATTTTAGTAAATTTCATAAATAGTCTATTTGACAGAAGCTTCAGGCATAAAGATTGGCTAAATGTGACTTGTGGTAGTCATTTACAGATTTGTTCTCCTTATATTAACCTCTTCTGCAATTCTTCAAGATTTCAGTGAGAAAGGTTTATAAAATCCATCTGGTGTTGAGATTCTGTCTGTGTTCATACAGACTTAACTAATTTTAGTAGACATTGTGGACCATTTAATTCATTGAACATTATTTTTTCTGTAGAAAAATCTATTTAAAGTTAATGATTGCTGGGGTTGGGGTATGAGATAAAGGAATGGCTCATGGGGGAAAAGAAAGAGATGTGTGTGATAGCTGGAGATCAGGGTAGAAAGGAAGGGGGAATCAGTCAGTGGTGTGCTACAGAGCTGAAGGTGTGATTAGAGTATTGCATTTGGAGGAGCTGAGGGAGACCTGAATGACCTGCATTTGCCTACCTACTTCCCTAGCTGCAGTGGCCCGAGCATTCCCAGGGAGTGCTTTCCTGGATTTGGTTCTAGGATGAACAATGAGTTTGTGTTTCTGGGGTGAGGAGGGATGCAGGGCATGGAGGGAGTTTAAAGGGGAAGACCTGTTTGATTCACTGGAGGTGGAGGCAGAGTGGAAGAGAGGCTGCAGGAGGTGGTCTGCTACAGATATGTGGATAAGACTGGGAAATTGGATTGGGAGGAGTAGAAGGAGAGGTGAAGATTAGTAGTTAGCCTACCTGCTGCCCTGACTAGAGTGGCCCATGGATTACTAGGGAACGAGTGCTGGAGTTGGCAACTGAGGTAAAGCAAGTAGTGGTGGTAAGGAATTTTTTCTTCCCTTTCCCCAAGTTTTACAAGTTAACAAACAAGGTTAGTTAACACAATCTTGATAAATATTTGATAAGTAGAGACTGGGGCTTTGGCTCAGTGTAAAAAGTTTGCCTAGTACTTATGAGGATTTAGCTTTGATCCACAGAACACAATGAATAAACAATCATGCAAACACATGTACACATGAACAGAGATACATAATATTTGATATATGGTAATGAGACTACCTAGAAATTAAGACCAAGGTTTCTCAGGGGCTATCCAGCTTTCATGGAAACAATTGTCTACAGACTTTATTTTCAAGTATATATAGAACTTTTTGAAAGGCATACTATCATATTCAATTTAGAAGGAAACACATGGTTGTTATACAGGCCAGATAGTCCCAACATAGTTTTAACAAAATGTAAAAGAACTGTGTAAGGGCCCTTTTAGTGTGACTCAAGATTAGTGATGTTGGTTCTGGAAGACTGAGATACTTCTTGGCATGAGCTGGTTTGGACATAAGGATTAGTGGATGTAATATCAGGACACTGAAAATAGAAATGCCTCGTGGACAGCAATAAGGTAGAAAACGTCCTAGAAGTTTTGTATAACTATAACAATATTTATATTGATAATATTATTAATAAAAATCACATAAATAGGACTAAGCATCTTCTAAAATTTGGCTTCAATTTCCATGTACTTCATAACATATTTTTTAATAATTCTGCTATTAGTATCTCTTCTAATAAGGTGAAATGACAAGTTGCTTTGATTTCCCAGGGCTACATAGAAAATTATGCAAGACAGCTTTCAGATTAAAAAATAGAGAGAGAGAGCATTTAACATCTGATTTGGAGAAGATAAAATGTCAAAACTGGTCAGAGGGTTTTAATACTTGGTATGTGTAGGACTATATATTAAAAACTCACATTTATGTTTAACTGGAGTGCCAACAAGACAATTTAAGAATTGAGGAAGTCTTAGTCATTTGTTGGCTAATAATATGCAAATAATAGATAGACTGCCTTATGTAATTAACAAACATTTATTGCCCAAACTTCAGGAGGCTGGAGAGCTTAATATCAAACATAGAATAGATCTAGTATCTAGTGAGAACCTTATTCCTGGCTTATAGAGACCTGCCTTCTTGTGTTCTTATATGGAATAGAGTGAAACAAAAACAGTTCATAATCTCAACTCTCTTGTTTTGAAGACTCTACTATCATGGAATAATTAATTAGTAAGTGTTTCATTTCTAAATAGCATCACATTAAAGATTACAGTTATTATATCTAATAATATATATATTTTAAAGAAAGTTAAACTTGGGATATAAGATAATTATAAAAAACTTCTAAAATCAATAAAAGTAAAAACACAAGTTTATGCAATGACATGATAAAATCAACATAAAGGTACTCACTCTGGTAAAATCCAGAATCTTAGAGGACAAAAAATTGTTATAATTGCCTATTAATATAAGACTGTGACATCATTAGAAATTTTATTTTAATAGACACAAATTAAATTCTAGTTTGATATTAATGTAACATTTACATATAGTTCATTTAAAATATATAGATGCTCCAATCCTAAAAGTAACAGTCCCCTTTGTACTTTTCATATCTATTTAACTATTGCATCACATAGTTTTTCCTCTAAATACTAATGATTCTATTTTAGGACAAAATTAGATTTCTCCTTAGTAAGTATCCATTTATCTAACAAGTGATGGCATCATGTATATATAATCCCAGAAGTCAAGAGGATGAAGCAGGAAGAGGACAACACTAGCTTCCTAATAAGAACTTGTCTCAAAAATATGTTCATATATTTTATTCAGAGCTGGTCAACATGTATTATTGCTCCTAGGAGAGTTTTATTCAGATATATCGAATATACATTTTATCCACTTACTTCCATTTAACACATTAAACGTGGAGGTGAATAGTTTTGAACCATATGTCATATAATAGTACTTTATAGTAAATTTGTAAAACTCATGAGTATGGATCATATAATATGACTTTGGGACTGAAACAGTGAATTATTTAGTGGTTTAAAATACATATACCCATAAAAATGTGAAAGAAATACGTATTTTATTTAGAAATGATCAGAATATTTAATAAATAATAAAATTAAATAAT
>JADRCD010049478.1:0-10967 GCA_019843815.1 Montemys delectorum | reverse complement strand
GGTTTTTCGAGATAGGGTTTTTCTGTGTAGCCCCGGTTGTCCTGGAACTCACTATGTACACCAGGCTGGCCTCGAACTCAGAAATCTGCCTGGCTCTGCCTCCCAAGTGCTGGGATTAAAGGTGTGCGCCACCACTTCCCGGCAGTCTGCGGGAGTTTAATACAGGATTTTTACTTGTGTTTTGACCTGAGACCAACACTTGAGGTCAGATGTCTAGTGCACTATTAGTACTTACACAGTTTGTATTTCTAGATTTTAGATAATGAATGTTCAGCCAGAATAGAATCTAGATAAATGCTTGTAGCTAATAGCCATTTACTACCCATCAGGCTATCTTCTCTTCATTAAACTGACAGTGTGCATCACACTGTAGTATGCTGGGTGGTAGAAACCACAGTTTGTAAAAGAAAAGGAATACTTCTTTTGGAAGCAACTGTAGGCATGCATGGATAGTGAGGTGTGTGAGCTTTACCCAGTCAGGACTGCAGGGCTATGCATACCCCTTCCTCATCATGACCATCATTCAGTCCACTTACCAATACTGTGTTTTGTTCCTGAGAGAATAGAATAGTTTGTACGGTTCAAAGTGAAATGCTCTTAATAAGATGAAATGAAGAAGGCTAAGCCAGGTGAGATGCTTCACAATACCAGCCAAACTGGCCACCCAGTGACTGTGCAGGCCTTGTGCTATGTCTTGTCACTAGGCTGGTTCTCCCTGCCAGCTGCTGTACATCGGAAAGTCAGGCTCTGCTTAGATTTAAGCAGTGTGGAGCTTTTGTTAGTGAGCTGTTGTTCTGGGATCTGAGTTCCTTGGGGGGTGGGGTAGGGGATACACTGTGAAAGCTGCATTGCTGAGCGCTATTTTTCTCTGCCACACTTTGTTGTTGTTTAATAGTATTGAGATTTACAATGTAGATTAGAATATAGTATAGAGTGTTACATAGTATAGAGTGTTACATAGTATAGAGTGTTACATAGTATAGAGTGTTACATAGTATAGACTTTTGCACAGCTCTGGTCTTGCTGTTACAGAGCACTATGTTTTGTTAGCGAATGCAGCAAATGTGATGAGAAGTCCTATAATGTACATTTCTGTGAAAAATATATTTATATAACATGCTAAATATTTCTGTTAAAGACTTGCTTTCCCAAAGTTGCAGAGGTGTACAGAGGTAGTTCAGATTACAGCAAACACTAACATTTTTGAGGTGAAACCTGGAAAGATTGAGAGTTGTGTGTCTGGATGATACGGTTGGTTTTCCTGCTGTGCAGTGTAGACACTGACAGTGCTTGTCCCTGTCGCATATTTTGGAGTAGACAAATAGCACTGATGAGACCCCGCAAAGTGCCTGCAGGAATCAATTTGTGTTTATATTTTTAAAATGATGCTGAACTTGTGGCTGTGAACTGCACTCGGCTCAGAGCCGCTAGGCTGCTGTTCTCTAGCTGTCTGTCTTTGAACTTGGTATAAGAACTACCCTCATCGGTGGGCTCAAGGACCCATAGAAGGTAGTTAGGGCCTATGCTAGTGTAGTAAAGTGGTAGTTGCAGATAATCCTCCAAGATGCATGGCATCACTACCTTGAGTAGGTTTCCAGTACCAACCGTAAGGTCACTGTGGGTTTTTGGGTTTTGCTTTTCACTGTGGTTGATCATTGCTTCCCTGCTCCCTCCTCTGTGTGCCCAACTCAACGCCAACTTGAGCTTACCTCCCAACAGTAAAGTTACTTGTGGTACGTAATGTGTTCCTCCTGAACTTCTGCTCTTTCTCAACGTCCGTCACAAGAGGCCCCGATAAAGGCTAGTTTGAAGGAAAGAATGCCCTAGAGCCACCTGACTCAGAAAGCTGCATTTACAATGCATGCATCCATGTGCCCTCTGTGCCTCCTTAATTTTTGATTAGTTGTCCAGTCCTTGTGAACGGCACTCCGTCTGTGCACAGTCCAGCCTCCACATTTGATGTGCCTCTGGCTGCTGGCTGGCACTGGATTTGCTGTTGTGTGTGTTTTGAAGTTTTACAGCACTTCGCTTGTCTTTATCCTGTTTTAGGAGCTACTTTTCTCACCTAGCTTCACATAGCAAGAACCGCCTTGTACAAACAGCAAGGCGGTATTGCTGGATTCCGTGGTAGCAGAGTTGCCAGGAAGAGTGAGGACTAGAACAGCAAGAAGGGCAGAATGAGGAGATGGCGGGACCTGTTCAGAGCTGTGCGGCAGGGTCCACTGCGACCTAACCTTTCCTTGCCTCCTCTTGTCATCTTTGAGTCTTAAGTGAGCGTGCACGCCTGACAGTGGATATTGCTATGCACACACCCAGAAACATTCCTCGTGTTTGCCTTTCTTTGTGTCACAGGATAAGTCAAAGGGTGTGTACTGCACTTGTTTGGTTCTCCTGGCAATAGTGAGTGGAATCATTGCCTTGGAGTCCTTTCTCTAAGGAGCAAGGAAGGATGAAGAGTTAGCTGAATGCCAAAGCAGGTTCAGGGCTTGTGCTACCGAAAGCATGAGCAGGCAGGCAGGTGGGTTCGAGGCCATTCTCTGGTGAGCTAAATCTTAGTGTCATGCGGTTATTTGCATAGTTGACCATTTAGAGGGTGTTCTTGTGGCAGCTGTTACTCAGTGAGGTGGACGACATCGTCATTTTGTCCTGCAGAGATGTGGAAACTGTTGATCAAGGAGGCGGTATATGTTCTAACAAAGGCAGGTAGGGCTGGAACTCACTTCAGCCCCTGACTGCTGAGCCCTGGGAAGCTTTCCCAGCTGTGCTGGACTGTGCACCTGTGCTCTGTCACTATGTCCACACTATGGCCTGTGTACCTGTGCCTTCCACTGTGTCCACACTGGTGTGGTATCCCAGGGTTGGGAAGGTGCCACAACAAACCCACTTCACAGAATTGCTTCAGAAAGGACCTGGATGCATGGTCTGAGTCAAGGAAGACTGATTTGATATTTTGTATTTTTGTTTTGTCTACTTGTGTTGCTTAATGTTGTAACATGTCTCTGGTTGACAGCAGCCATATGTCATTCAAATGGAACCTGTACTTTGGCATTGGCCTGACACTCACTTAGCTGTGGAGCCCAGCAATGAAAATTACAGAAACTATCTGTTCATTAGACCAGTGGAACTGATAAGCACTTTTGCAGCTCTGCCCCACAACTCTTGGTTTTGGCAAATGAAAGTACAGTAGATTAAGCCCTTGCTCTTTCCCCCACTGAGCACTGTATATTTGTTTCACACTTGCAGATTACTGTAAAAGCCAGATAGATGAGCACTTTAAAAGATTATAGCAATGGAAAATGTGTTTTGGGAATGAACTGCCTCAAAACAAGTATTATAAGAGGTATTCTAGTGGATTCTTTTTCATATCACATTAAACACTCTGCAGACGTAACAATTTTATTTTTGAGAGCATTGCATGGTTTTCTGTTTCAGGGGAAGAGGGTTTATGCCCTATTGTTTTTGTAAAGCATTATGCCAGCTCTCACTGGGAGTTGAGCTGTATCCACATGCTCTATGCATGCGAATATATTACAGAGGGTTTGTGTGTGTCTGTGTGTGTCTCTGTGTGTGTATGTGTGTGCATGAATGTGTGGGCACACATGTGCATGCATATGCACATGCTCTGTGTTCCTGTGCTCCACACTTGCTCTTTCACAGGAAAACGAAGTCAGTTCTTTCATGTCTGAGAGAGAAGCAAAACAAAAAATTCAACAGCCCAAATCTCAAGCCCTCTCTGCAGCAGCAGATGGCAAACTGTAATCAGAGGAGGCTCCTGCCAGCCTTCAGTTTCAGAAGTCTGTTCCAGTGGGGACTGCTGGCCTCTGGGAGCCCAGATGCCCCCTGAGGAGGTATATGAGCTGTTAGATGGGGCCAGGTGGTAAGAGAGAGCAGGCTGATGCCACCAAGAGAAAGAAAGGAAAGAAATGAGAGTGAATAAAGAGGTGTTTTTCAAAGGAGGGAGGGAGGGGAGAGGGAAGGAGAGAGAGAGAGAGAGAGAGAGAGAGAGAGAGAGAGAGAGAGAGAGACAGACAGAGAGAGAGAGACAGACAGAGACAGAGAGAGACAGAGAGAGAGAATGGAAGGAGGCATGTGTAAGAAGGAAGAAGTTAGAAAATGGGATGTAGTAATGGAAAGAGAAAGAAAAATCTCGAGTGTTGTGTGAGTGTCCCCCAAGGCTTCCTACAAGGTCTGTGTGGGGTCCTGTACTGATGCAGGGCTGAGCAGAACCAGACTTTACCCATGTGGGTATCAGGCTCTGCCCTGCAGTCATGGAGTTGTATCCCAACCTAATGCTATGTATATTAAGAAATGTGTGTAATTGTTTAAGACTTGCTATAAGTTTTGCATAAGGAGATATTGGTGGCCTTTTGTTGTTTCAGAAGTTTTATGCTTTCAGTAAGCATTTGCTAATGTAGAATATAGGAAATGTTTCACCTGAAGACCATTTTCGAGTATTTCTAATGCAGGATAGCAGGAGAATCCGGAGAGTATTCTGAAGGAAGGGCAGGGCTTGCTTGGTACATAGTAGAAGAGGGTTCTCTGGGACTCCCGGCAGCTTCTCAGATGGCTTGTACACATGCATCCATGCAGGCCAAGGATAGCCTGGGGTGCTTTGGGAGGCTCCATCTGGAAAAGCAAAACTAGCGCCACTCATTCCTTCTACTTACCTTTAACAGCAGGCCACACCCCTCCTCTCATGCTAGCCTTGAACTGTAGCTTTCGCATCCTGAGTACTAGGGTTACAGGTTCTACTGTGTATAGCCACCTCAGCTAGGATTTTTTTTAACTAAAAAAATTTTTTAGGGGGTGGAAGATGTCTGTGTGGGTGTTTATTGAAGAATGGGGACCTGACTTCAACACATGTATAAAAAGCAAGAGGCAAAACTCAGACTGGATGTGGCCACACATACCTATAGACCTCAGCTCAGAAGAAAGTTTTCCTTCTGGGCTGCATAGAATGTGTGTGTAGCATTATGATGCCCAGTGTGGCATGAGCCATGTGTGGGGATGAGGGCCTGTCACCCTGCACTTCCTGGGACACAGAGGCAGCAGTATCAGAAGTTCAAGGCTATCCTTTGGCTACATACTGAGTTTGAAGCCAGTTTGCCAGTGGACACCCACCTCCTTACTTCAAGCCTGGGAGCTTGTTAGTTTCCTGCTTTCTTTTTTTAATCTCTAAACTGTTGGAGCCAGGAGCCAGGGCTCCTCCCCACTCGACTACCTTTTTCTCCCACTCTCAGTCGCAGGTTGAGCCCCAGCTACCCCTTGCTTGCAGCTTCACATTGCCTCACTCAGACATGAGGAGCCTCTGTTCTACCTGCCTCATTCCCAGGCTAGAGGAGCTGCCAGGCTTGGGGCCGGTCTAGGTCTTCTCATGCTTATCCCTGTGCTACTGATTCTTTCTAATGACTGCATCCTCTCACTGTGCTTAACATTTCAGCTGAGCGGAGCAGCAGGTTACTGAGTATGCACCCCCTTAGTCTTGTGGTGTCCTTAGACGGTGGACTTATAAAAGACCCTGTTTCGAACTGCAGTTTTTTGAGGTGGTATACTTTCTTTCTGATTTTAATGGTCTTTACCAGAGTACCTATCTGCCTCTTTTCAGGAGAATACGGGTGATTAAGAAGGGTATAGGAACTACACTCCTTAGTTACCTCTGAGGAAGCTGGAGGCTGCCGTCATGGGACCCCACCTTAAGATCTCCCATAAAGCATCAACAACAACATTAAAGTGACATCATCAACAACATTAAAAGGGACATCAAATGGGACTTTGTAACTATATAATTTTTTGTATCATCTAAAAATAGAAAACATGGAACAACTTCCAAGATTATATCTAAAACCCACTTACGTTCACACATACAAGGGTACATACCCATTTGTATAATACATATACAAGTCATATCTACACACACACACACACACACACACACACACACACACACACGCAGATACATGCATGGATACCGGCACATACCCTTTGCTTCCGTGACCAAAAATCCCGATGGTAACATATGATCATTATGCCTGTGTCTCTCCTCCCATTCCCTGGCTTCCTCCCCTTCTGGATAAGAAGGGGTCCACTGCTGTCTCCATTGGCTCTTCTAAAATCAGTGCTTTCTGTATCTCCAGCTCTACTCACTAGTTACCTTAGAGAGAACAGCCTTTTTAATTGAATAGTCCTTGCACGTGATCCCGTCATGCGCTACAAGGCTGACATTGCAGCCTCAGCAAAGGTTATCTCTTGAAAATTCCCAGAAATTCCCACTTGGTGCATTCATGTTGGCAGTCAGGTTTGCCTAGGAAACTGGGAAAGCTCCTCCTTCTGCCTGTTTAACTATGGACTCTCTGCCAGGAGGGTAGGTGGGCACACGGCTCCCCTGTAGCCCCCACATGGTCACAGGCTTTCGGATTCTCAGTGCAGTGAATGAAGTCTTCTCATATGCCTGTGGGGCAAGTGCAGCCTTGCTCTCATTGTAAAGTCTTCCCAGAATCCCCTGCTGTCTTGGATGTGTGCAGAGTGTTGTTGTTACATGGCTTTCACTTGGGGTTTTCTAACTTTTTTTTTCCACACTAAAACATCCTGCTTTATAGATTCAGAGGTATCTATAGAATGCTAGAGTTTGGGCAATAATATAATAGGAAAGCTCTCCAATAAGATGCTTTCATTCCGAGTAAATGAGCTCATCTGTGTGCCTTCTGTAGCCTGCATGTTCTTGGCTGGAGCAAATTCCCATAAGTAGGTGGTGGCATAGGCCTTCTATTTTCTGGTCAGCTCTGCTGACGAGGTGCTGCTTCTGGGAGTGCTTGCAGAGATCACCTGGAGCCCTTTTTCTCTCTGTCCACTTGGTGACTTCCATGAGAGAAGGCTTTGTGGAGCTGTGTTCATGCACTGTCAAAATGACTGCCATGTTTGGGGAGAATAGTGTAAAGGATTCCATAGCAGAAATGTCAGAGCTTCCCCTCAGCATGGCTCTTTTTACTGTCAAAATCTTCTTCCAGCTGATATTACTTTATAAATAAGGTTCCTCAGAGGATTATGGAAGATTGTAGACTGCTCTCTTCTGGGTGTGGTCTTCACCAGCAGGCAGTCTGAGTTGATAATCTTGCTTTTCTCTGCCATGCCAACTTCACATAATGTTTAGAGTAAAATTCATTACCCTATGTTACACATATACTTCCTCTCGAAAGCAGAATATTGTTCTTTTCGTGCCATGTTTTATCTGAAAGTACTCTGTAGACTTTATAGACCATGTGTTGAATGTCCTTGATGGATGCTTGGGAAGGTGCTGGTAAAGTGCATTTATGATTAGGGTACTTGAACATACAACTACATATGTATGTATGAACATACATATTTGTATATGAACTTAAAACTCTAATTATACACTTTAATGTTAATTTTGTACACAATAAAACCTGTTCAACCTGGGTTGTAATGGAAAGTGTTTCACTACCAGTGAAGGTCTGTGTTTTGTGAATTTTTTTTTCTTCCTCCTTTTTTTCGAGACAAGGTTTCTCTGTATAGCACTGGCTCACTGGTTGTCCTGGAACTCACTCTGTAGACCAGAAATCCACTTGCCTCTGCCTCCCAAGTGCAAAATTCTTAAATAAAGCCTTTAATTGGCTGATATCCAGTGGAAGGTGGACCTTGCACACTGGGGTGGTAGCAGAGAGACTGGTATGTTGGTGGAGGGCTCTGTAAAGGTACCAAGAAGGTCGCCCCACTCTTGCACTCAGCCTTGGGAGTCGTACATGCTATTTAGCAGCTGTACAGACTAACCCATCGGAAGCACTGGCAGTCAGGAGACAGCGCTGGAGAGCAGGAGTCTCCTCTTGTCTGACCATACATTTATTAATCTAAGTTGCATGAGAATTAGGGCACACTCCATGAAGCTTGACAGAGTTAATTTTATGAAAATTAGAAGATTTGCCACTTTGTAAAATGGATAATAATGTTACAGAATCGCTGTCTTAAAGAGGTAGCATAGGCTGGAAATACAAATGAATGTAAGAATCTAAATCAGTTCATAGATAATAAATAACAGATTCATCATGCTTAGTAAGAGTAAATAAAGGCTGTTCCGGACAGATCCATGACTCCTGGAAATTGAGGTTACCAGAGACACTATCATATTTAGTTCCCACAGCCATGAAGAACGTTCACTCTGAGGAGTATTGGTCTATGATTTGCTAAGTAGAAGACAGTTGGACCTAGAGGAAGCTGGGAGAAATTTTGTTGGCCGTGAATAACTGTAAAGAAACCCAAGCAGTGTAATGAGGCCTGTTATTTTTTGTTTTTATCTGAAAACCTTCTATAGAGTGTTCCTTCCTAAGAAACTTTAGTAACAAATTTGCCATTTAAAAAGACTTGCTAGTAATGAGAACTTTTCATTGTTTCACAAATCAAAATGTAAATCCTTGTTACTACAGTGAAAAGCCTAAATTTCTTGGGGGAAGAGGGATAGAAGGGTATTGATTTGCTAATTCATTTTAGGCTTGTTTGTTTTTGAGTTTGAATAAGCAGCCAGGTTTGTGGAGTAGGTGAACCTGCTAGGAACCAGGGAACAGAAGTGGGGGTGGGGTCTACAGCAGCCTGAGGCACCTGGAGCTCCTGTGCACTGCCACCTACTGGATCAAAGGCAAGTCCATGCTTTGACCATGAAATGACCCTGGAGTGCTTTGCCAACTCTTTCTTACCCCCAGCCCGTCCCCGGGGCCCCCCCCCCCCCCCCCGTGTGTGTGTGTGTGTGTGTGTGTGTGTGTGTGTGTGTGTGTGTCTGTGTGTGTTAGTCCTGTTCTTGAAGAGAGGTGGGGTAACATGGAACAAACTTGGCTTATGCTCATTTGTTGATGGCTTATTTTTCAAGCATAAAGAACCAGTTTGAGGAAGTTGTGGAGTAGTTTCTTTTTAGCCAAGCCTGAGGACAGGCGCTTGCTCTCTCCCTCCCTCTTTTAAAATAAAAACATGGAGGGGGGAAAAGCACCTAAATTGTTGCTTGGTCTCAGTTGGTGACTTGGATTAAACAGCTTGGAAGGAAACACTTGCCAGTATGAAGGAAGGCCTTTGCCTTCCAGCAGCCTCCTTTAGGGTGGGCTTGTTGGCTTCAGCATTCACTCTCAGCTGTGTCAGCCCGGCGTCAGCTGAGGATCTGAATATCTTCTTGTTTCTCTCATGCATGGGAAATATTCCATATCTCTGTGAACTCAAAAGCTAGCAGAATTTGCCTCCCCTGAGTGGAGCTGTTGAACTTAAGGTTTTTTGTTTTGTTTTGTTTTGTTTTGTTTTTTTTCCTGTGATTCTTTTTTCAATTGTGTAGATTTTACCTGGAAGGACCTAAATCTACTAATGAAAAACAAATTACAGTGATTTCTGCTATTAAAGGTAAATTGCTACAGTGTATTTTTTGTTGACTCTTAGTAGACAGCAGTAGTAAATAATCAGAAATGAATTGCATTTTTCCCCCTAGGGCCATGAAAAAAGTTTTAACCAGATTAAATTTTTGATAACATTGGCATATTCTGTAGATAGGTAATTCTTTATACATGTGCACCTCCACATTTTCACGTTAAAACAGCATTGCTTGGAAGCTTGTTCCCCTTAAGTCCTGGATCAGAGGTGCATGGACAGGGCTCCTTATGACGTCTGTTGGGGGAACTAGTGTGCTTAGTGGCTCTGTCTTGGCTCCTCCTCCCTTCAGTGACTCTGCTGCTGATGGACATTTGGATTTCTACATTTTCAGCATGCAGAATTAAATGCCCAGCTGTGCAAATGTTTGCTTAGTTTGTTCATTTTTTTTCTTTTAAGATAAATACCTAGAGACACAATTCAAGGAAAAAAGATGTTGCTTCTATCTATACACATGGTGACCTAGCTTACATGGTGACCTAGCTTAGAGACTTGCTTTTTTATTTGAATAGAGGTCATAATTATTTCAGTATGCCCCGTTGCTCTGTATTTTACATATACATATATATATATATGAAGTAAAAACCTGAGAAACAACTATTAGGCACCTAGCTTGAATATGTTAAACATGTGTTTTAAAATGCCTAATGGGTTACTAACAGTGTGAGGGCTACAGTTTCGAACCCTTTTCTCTATTAGATGTAGATGTGTATTCTCACAATATTTTAAGGTATGATTTACATACATTATAATGCCGAGATTTTAAGTTATATACAATTTGATGGGCTTTGATAAAGTCCAAGTATTCATGAAATTATCCACAAGTTAAGAATATTTTTATCATTTCTAGAAAGCTCTTGTGTCCCTTTTAGTTTCCTGTCCTATGGCTGTTAGTGTGGTTTCTGTGATCTACTTGGACCTCATACATCAATTGGTTCATTGAGTGTGCCTGCATTTAGTATTCTACTGTTGTTCTTTAAACCACTCTCTTAAAGTGCAAATGTTGAACTGTACTTCTTAGAACCAAAGGATAGATAGGGTAAGAGCAGTAGTCACAGCAGCTTTTCAGGAATGAAATCATTCCCTACACCTGACTTAGATACCTGTGTTTAAAAATGAACTGTTAGAGGATGACAGACCTAGATGTAAGAAAGAAGCTTCAGGCTAGGAAAGTTGTGACCCTCTGGAAGAACACACAAGAACACTGTCATGGCTGTTAAAGCATAGGCCACAACAGCAAAATCAAAAAATGAAAACTTACGGGGCAGGAAGAAAGCAAGTGGCAGAACCACAGCAAAAAAGTGTTGCAGCTTAATACCCTCCTGCAACCTCGGTGACAACCCACAGATGAGAAAGGAGCAGAGCGTGGGAGGAGGTGTTTTCCACGGCACCTCGGCAGTGGCCACTCAGCAGCTTAGCTCATTAGGGAAAGCACAGTGACTGGAGATCACTAGGATGACTGTTCTTGGGGGCTTGTGGAGATGGGAAACTGTTCCAGTACCATGTACAGCAGCATGTGGGGCCTAAGGATTTTAATCCAGGCATCATCAGAGGCT
>JADRCD010049446.1:0-11867 GCA_019843815.1 Montemys delectorum | reverse complement strand
ATTGTGTCTGACAATTAATATATAACCAAGGTGTTGCACGTCAAAAGGCTTAGTAAGTTTTTAGAGTTTTTCCTAGCATTAAACTGGTAAGTACTGGTCAAAGGGTCTTATATGTTGTTTAGACAAAAAGTAAGTCATGCAGTGTTTAAATCCTTCATTGTCCAACACTTTGCTCTGTCAATATTCTTCCAAATGTGTAGCTTACACTTTTATATACTAATTATGATATTATTATGCAGTGTTTGGGAAGGCAGTATAGTAATATTTGGCAAACTTTTAAAAGTACTTAAAATTTTCTTTTAGAAAAAACTAAAGAACTCCAAATAGAAATACATGCATGAGAAGGATCAGTTCATGTGCAATGCAAGTATAAGAACAAGCTTTTTTTTTTTTCATGGCACTGAAAAGAACATATCCATATTAGTGAATATGATACAAGCAACAATAAGACTGAGGTAAATGTATAGAAATAAATCTATAAGCTATATAATAATATGATCCCACATACAGTAGAAATGTATATACATGTGTGTGTACATGTGTGTATGGAATTTTATTGATAATGGTTTGGGATATTTAGGGAAGGAAGGGGATATAATATAAGGTTAAGGGGCAAATTCTACATTTTGTTCAGTATTCAACATAGGCAGCCATTAATTCTGCTCTCCAAATACTTATTGCTCTTTGACTTTAGGCATTAATCACACTTTATGGCCTCATTGTGATTGATGGGGCCATGTAGCTGGCTCTGGCCAATTATTTGTAAGGAAGGTTCTTGCTCACAGTTGTGTAGTGCTTTCAGGCCAAAGCACTTATTTGCCATTGTGATACCTTGCACTGCTATCTTCATGCAACAACAACTAGTAATGTTTTACATGGTGGTTGCTCTGTCACCCTGGATTATATGATGACTAGTCACTAAGCAGAGCTTCTAGTTACCACATTTACATAAATGAAAAATAAAACTACTGTAAAACCACTAAAATTTGGGGATTGTGACAGCATCATCATAATTTAAATTATCTTAACTGAGACATTGAAATATTGTAATATTGCACTGAGGTGAATATTATACCTTCTGGGTATGTTAACTTGGGCAAATTAACATGATGCCTAGAAGAGCAAATAATATCATCTTTGTAGAGAATAAAAATGCAAAGAAACTATTATATGACATACTCTGAGCCAGGCAGTGCTGGCGCACACCTTTAATTCCAGCACTTGAGAGGCAGAGGTAGGTGGAGTTCTGAGTTCGAGGCCAGCCTGGTCTGTTCTGGGACCAGGAAAGCCAGGGCTAGACAGAGAAACCCTGTCTTGAAAAACAAAAACAAAAAAACAAACAAAAAAAGACATACTCTAGATGCAATATAACCATTTCAATCTATTCTCTTCATTTTACTGCACTTTATTGTGTTTCTCAGATACTGCAGTTTCTATGAATTTAGAGTCTGTGGTCAGCCTGTATTAATCAAGTCCAAGTCCATCCATGCCATTACCCTAACAGTATGTGCTAACATCATGCCTCTGTATCACATTTTAGCCATTATCATAGTAGTTCACACTTTTCACCCGTATTATGTCAGTTACGATGATTTGTTATTAGTGATTTGTGATGATAATGTAATTTTGTGGGGTGCCATGAACTGTGGCCACAGAAGAAAGTTAAGACAAATTTTCTGGCTGCTACACAGAGCAGTCATTCTTTCATTTCTTTCCTAGGGACTCCTTATTCCCTGAGACACAACAATATTGAAAATAGGCCAGATATCAATCCCACGGAGGTCTCTCATAATGAAATTCAAAAGAATAGTCCCAAGTCTCTCACTTTAAAGAAAAAGCTTGGCATTCTCGCACCAATGAGGCAAATTATGAGTACAAAGGAAAAGTTCTTGAAGTGGGCTAAGCATACTATGTCAGTGAGTGCAATGAATGATATGACAGTGCAAAGTTTTCTTGCTGAACTATAGAAAGCTTTATGGTCTGGAAAGAAGACCAGACTGCCACAACATTCCCATATTCCAATGCCCGATTTGGAATGATCCTCCTATTCTTCAATTCTATGAAATCTGCAAGAAATGAAGACGTTGCAGACAAAAAGGTTGAATTTTGAAAAATTTTGAAGTTCTTAAGATTTGAGTAAAAAAAAATTGTCTTCATAACATCAAATTGCAAGGTAAAGTAGCAAGTGCTGATGCTAAGGCTCCAGCAAATTATGCAGAAGATCTAGCCAAGATGATGGATGATGGAGATGACTCTAAACAACAGATTTCCAATGTATATTAAACAACCTTCTATTGGGAGAAGACACTGTGTAGGACTTTTCTACCTTGTGGCTTAGCTTTTTGTTTTGTTTCATTTTGTGTTATTTCTCTGTAGTTGTGATAAAACACTGACAAAGTTTGGGGACAGAAAGGATTTATTTGCCATATGTATAGTCCATCTTCAAGGGGAGGCAGGACAAGAGCTGGAGGCAAGAATTGAAGCAGAGGCCATGGAGGAATGCTGTTTACTGGCCTATTTCCTTGAGCTTGCATAGATACTTTCCCTATCCTGCCCAAGCCCACCAGATTGAGATCGGCCCTGCCCACAGTGGGCTTGACCCTCCTGCATCAATTTACAATTAAGAAAATGCCCTTCCATTTGCCTACAGATTTCATAACATCATTGTTTTTAATGGCAGAGTAATACTCTACTGTGTATATGTAGCACATTTTCTGTACCCATTCTTCAGTTAGAGGACATCTAGTTTCTTTCTAGTTTCTGGCTATTATGAATAAAGCTGCTATGAGCATTGGTTAGCAAGAGGCCTCATGGTATGGTGTAGCTTATTTTGGGTATACAGAATATGGTTGGAACCAGAAAAGATCATCTTGAATGAGGTAACCCAGACCTAGAAAGACAAACATGGTATATAGTCACTTATAAGTGGATATTAGTCATAAAGTACAGAATAACCATGCTACAAACCATAGACCCAAAGAAGCTAAGTCACAAGGAGGGCCCAAGGGGGAATCAGCGAGCTTGAATCTCACTGATAAAGGAAGAAGATTAGACATCAGGAATTTATGGAGAGAAAAGACTTTATGGGGGACAGCTCAGGATGGGAAAAGGAGGGATGTGGTAGGAAAAGGATGGAGGGACAATACTAGGAATGTCAACTGGATTCAGGGGAATGTCTGGGACAAGGTAGAAACCTAGAACAATGGAAACTCCCATGAATCTATGAAGGTGACCCTAGCTAAGACTCCTAGCAGTGGAGGATATGGACCCTGTAACCAAGTCAAACTTCCAATGAAGGGATTGGGACACCAACCCAGACACAAAACCTTAAACCCACAATTTTTCCTGCCTACAAGATGTGCAGGGGTGAAAGATGGAGCAAAATTTGAGGAAAGGGCCAACCAATGACTGGTCCACCTTGAGATCCATGCCATGAGAGGGAGCCCACCCCTGGCACTATTAATGATACTCTGCCATATTTGCAGACAGCTTAGCATAACTGTCATCAGAAAGGCTTCATCCAGCAGCTGATGGAAACTGATGAAGAGACCCACAGTCAAACATTAAGTGGAGTTTGAGGAATCCTGTAGAAGAGGGGGAGGAAGGGTTGAAGGAGCCAGAGAGGTCAAAGACACCATAAGAAAACCTACAGCATCAACTAACCTAGGCCTATAGGGCGTCATAGAGACTGAACTGCCAACCAGAATGCATGCAAAGGATAGACCTAGGCTCTTTGCACATATAAAACAGTTGTACAGCTTGGTCTTCATGTGGGATTCCTAAAGCAGGAATAGGAGCTGTCTCTGACAACATTGTCTGACTTTGGTTCCCTTTCTCCTAACTGGGATGCCTTGTCTAGCCTCAATAGAAGAAGATGTACACAGTCCTACAACAACTTGATATGCCAAGCTGGGTTAATATCCACAGGAGGTCTCTCCCTTCTCTGAGGAGAAAGGGAGGGGGTGTAGGGGGAGATGATGTGAGAGAGGGACTGGTAGATGAGAACAGGAAGGAAGGGAAGCTGAGATCAGATCAGAATGTAAAGTAAATGAATAAGCTAATTAATAAAGATAAAAGAAAAAGGAAATGCCCACTAGACATGGCCACAGGCTAATTCACTAGAAACAATTTATCAATCAAGTTTCTTCTTTCCAGTTATGTCAGATTGACAACTAACTAGTGCTAATAGTGACAGCTATGAGTAGAGATCATCTTATGGTTTCAAGTCTTCAAAGGTCAACCTGACTTTCCTGTTAAGAGCTAATGTAGCCAACAATTTTACTCTAGGTAGAAGCCAAGAATTCATTTAGTCTTTGGAATTGCTTTAGGTCCTAAAGAATTTTATATGGCTTAATAAAAAGCCAGGACAATAGCATATCTTTTTATACTACGTATTCACAAATATTTTAAGGTCTACAGCTAGGAAAAACAAAGACAAATTTATTGTCTGTTTATTGTATTATTGTTTGTCAAATCAACTGCTCACCTAAGAGCTCCTAGAAAGATGTACATTGGAGTTAATATTGTTCTTGTGCTTGTCATCACAGGATTCATTAACATCTCTTAGATCAAAGACTGTAGAGCATACATGGCAAGGCTAAAGACAGTGATGCTCTCATGGATCCGAGAAAATTACATCTCCTAGAGAAGATCTATTCATTTTAGGTATCATTACAAAAATTTGTGACCCAAAGAAAGAGGAGAAAAAAACAAAGTAGATCAAACAGTCTTCTGTTGGAAGGAGTTACAGAGAAATTAATTCCAACTCTCATGGATTACTAAGGGATTCAGTACTATGCTGTATGAAATAACTGCAGCTTTGGAAGAAAAGGAGCTAGAATTATTGATGGGTCCTAAAGATGTGATTGAATTGCTACAAATCTCATGAATAAAAATGAAGAGTTGTTTCTTATGGATGAAAAAAAATAAGTGGTTTCTTGAGAGAGTGTACTCCTGATACACACAGTGTGAACCTCAATGGAAATGACAACAATGGATTTATTAGTATTGTACAAACCTAGTGGAAAAGGCAGTGGCAGTGCTTGAAAGGATTCAATTTTGAAAGAAGTTCTATGGTTGGTAAAGTGTTGTCAAACTTCATGACAAAGTATAGAGAAATCTTTCAAAAAGGATGAATCAATTGATGTAGAAAATCTCACTGTGGTTTTATTTTAAGAAGTTGCCATATGCCATTCTGGCTTATAGTAACGGCTACCATCAGTCATTATCCATTAGCATCAAAGCAAGATTCTTCACTAGGATAAGGTTTATGACTTGTTGAAGGTCCAGATAACTATTTGTGTTTCATAGCAATGAAGTATTTTTAATTAAAGTATTTAAGTTGCCTTGTTAAAACCTTGTTTCTAGCCAACTCAGATGGATGCAGAGGTCCACAACCAAACACTGGATGGAGTTTTGGCAGTCTTATGGAAGTGTAGGGGAAAGGTTGCAGCCCTAAAGGGAACAGAAACTCCACAGGAAGACCAACAGAGTCAACTAACCTAGGCCTTGGGGATCTCAGAGTCTGAACCACCAACCAAAGACCATACACAGATTGGACCATACACGTATGATACATACACATGTATCAGATGTGCATCTTGGTCTTCATGTGAGTCCTGAACCACTGGAACATGGGTTATCCCAAAAGTTGTTGCCTGTATATAGAATATATTCTACTAGCTGGGATGCCTTTTCTGGCCTCAGTGGGAAAGGATGTGTCTAACCCCATGGAGGCTTGAGGTACTAGAGTTGAGGGAGACCCAGGGGGTCTTCCACCTTCTCAAAAAAGAAGAGGATGGGGAGTGGGGATTGGGTTTGTGGAAATGGGTGGCTGGGGAGGGCAATGATTGGGATGTAAAATGAATTTTAAAAAAGTGTTGCTATTCCAGACACTGTAGAAATACAATTTATAAACACAGGGTGGGGGAGGGTGTTGTGGGGAATACGTTACTTATTTCCTTTTGATAGTCAATTTGCTCTAGTCATCTGCGACTTAGCCCACAAGACCTACAGGGTATGCTTGTATTTCAACTGCAAAGATTATTGGTTCATTTTTGTTCGTGTTGCTGTTGTTCTTTATCCCCAATACAACAGAACACAGCACTTATTCTTGACTATTGAACAAAATATGTTTTGCCCAAAATCTGTGGAATTTTGTTGTTTCTTATGGAATAAATCATCTCTGTTTGAGAAGAGAAGCCATGGAATCATTCACATCTGAATTCAGTGGGAGAGGATGCACTTAGTCCTGCTTAGACTTGATGTGCATGGGGAGGGTGGTAGCCATGGGGGACCTTCCCATTCTTAGCAAAGGGAAGGGAGGAATGAGGGCAGGGAGTATGAGGATAGGACTGGGAGAAGAGGGAGGAGGGGGCTGCAATCAGGATGCAAAGTGAAGAAATAAATTAATGAAAAACAAAAGAGTGACAATGTGATTTATTTATTTAGTTTTTACAGTATGATTCAGGAAAAGAAGCAACCCGAATGTTCAAAATGAAGTTAAAGAATATTGTACCTATGGGTAGTTGACCAACACAAAATGGACTCCATGGTTTGTATGTGTGTGTGCCTACTTTTTGTTTTGTCTTGTTTGGAGGGGGAAGTTTGTTTTTGTTTTTTGTTCCCTTTGTTTGTCTTATTGGTTCTAATGTTTAGTTTGTCTGATTTGATTTTCATTTGGAGGGTTGCTTTCTGAGACAGACAGAACATGAGCTTGGGTGAATAGGGAGTCAGGAATTATCTTTGAGAACTTGGGAAAGGAGAAAGAATATGATCAAAATATATTGTATGTGTGAAAAATTTTAAGTTAAAAGATTAATTATACAAATTATATTATATGTGTCTTAATTTGAGTTTCAATTGCTGTGATAAAACACTATGACCAAAAACAAGTTGGGGAGGAGTTTCTTAGATTTACATATTGCTGTTCATCACTGAAGGGATTCAAGACAGGAACTCAGAGTAGGAACCTGGAGGCAAGAGCTGATGCAGAGGCCTGCATCCTTACAGCACCCAGGACTACCAGCCCAGGAATGACACCACCTACAATTGGCTGGACTCTCCCTTATGAATCACTAATTAAGAAAATGCCCTCCAGCAGTATCTTATGAAGGCTTTTCATCCATTCAGAAAACTCTAGCTTGTGTCACACTCAAATAAAATTAGCCAGTACAATTAATTCTTTGTCAACTTGACATACAAACACAACACTGTCAAACCACTTTTCCTTTCTTGTTCATCCCAAGATAACATTAACAATACTGTATAAAATGTTTTACAAACTTGAAAGTTTCCTGCAGTTCTTACAAAATTAAAATGCTTTAAAATTCAATCTTTTTTAAAAACCCAAACTCTCTTTAAAACTCAAATCCCTTTTAAAATTCAGTCTCTCAACTCTGGGCTCCTGTAAAATAATAAAAAAAAAGTTAAATAATTCATTACTTCAAGAGGGAAATAGCAGGACACAGTCACAATCTGATCAAAACACTGTCCAATGTCTGGGATTCCCTCGGGCTCTTCTGAACTCTTCCAAAGGATTGGGTGATTTCTCCAGGTCTGTCCTCTGCACCACACACAGCTTGTCCTCTAAGCTCAAGCTACACTCTCCATTGATGCTGTTCTTGGTAATCATTCCATGGTACTGGTATCTCTAAAATGTTGTGGTCTTCTGATGCAACTGGGCTGGACTTTTACCAATAGCCTCTCCTGGGCTCTCTTTATGGTGCCCAGCTTCAACTTCTCTGCATGGCCTTTTCAATCCTGGGCCTCCAATGGCTACTGAGGCTGCACCTTCACCAATGGCCTTTCACAGTGCCAATCCTCAGCTGCTCTCCATTACTCCTTCATGCCTTCGAAACCCACTTGGGTCGCTCTTACACTACCAAGTTTGGCTGCTGGCATTGAGGTATAACCTTAGCTGCCCTAGAACACAGCTCGTGTGTGCAGACTCTCAGGAAACATTTGCCAGAAGATTTCGCCTCAGTGATGCTGGTCTCCTTTTAGTCACTGCTAATGTCGCAGCTCTACTTGACCAGCATGGAGTATCACAGCAAAGCAAAGGTTTCACGTTAGTAGTTCTCGTCTCTTGTATCTCTTTATGTGTATCTCTTGTATCTGGTCTCTCTCTGATATCACAGGTGATTCTTCAGTTCCATGAAACCAGAAGCACAGGCTCTTAATTCAAATAACAAACTGCCTCGATAGAGTTTTTAAACTACCCTATGAAACTTTACAGGCCAGGCCTCCATCTTCAGCATTGTTCTCAACATCCTTAGCTTCTAAGCTCTTATAGAACATCTCACCAAGTACTAAACACTTAATGGCTTTTCTAGCCCAAATTTCCAAAGTCCTTCCATTATCTTCTCCCAAACAACATGGTCAGGTCTGTGACTGCAGAACCCTATTCACTGGTTCTGAAGTGTCTTAGGTTGGGTTTTTGTTGCTGCAAAGAATGAAATAGCATGACCAAAAATGAAGTTGAGGAATGAATTTATTTGGCTTATACTTCTATATTGCCATTTATCACTGAAAGAAGTCAGGACAGGAACTCACACTGTGCAAGAATCTGGAGGCAGGAGCTGATGCAGAGGCCATGAAGATGTGCTGCTTACTGGCTTGCACCTCATGGTTTGCTTACTCAGCCTGCTTTCTTATAGACCCCAGGACTACCAGCCCCAGGGCTGGCACTACCCACAATGGTTTGGGCCCTCCCCCATCAACCTCTAATTAATAAAAAGCCTTACAGCCAGATCTTATAGAGGCATTTTCTCAGTTGAGGTTTCCACCTATCAGATAACTCCAGCTTGTGTCAAGTTGACATACAACTATCTGCTATAATATCCATAAATGGTATACTGAGTTTATTAATAAAAATTAAAATATTTAAAAATAATTTTAGTTCTTTGGAGGTTATAATTACATCATTTTCCCTTTTCATTCATTTCCTTCCCTCAAACCACCCGCATATTCCAACCTTGCTTTCTTTTAATACACTGCCACTTCTCTGTAATTATTGTTTCATATTTATATGTATATTCCTAAATATATAAACACAATATGTGCAAACCATATAATGTTAGTTGTTTGTATGTCTTCAAGGCTGATAATTTGTTATTGGATAACCAATTGCTGTGCTCTTCCTGGGGGAAAACTATTTCTCTCACTCTCAGTATTCCTTAATTGTCTGTATTCTTTTTCTTGGGATAAGGCCTCTTGAGTCTTGCCCTTCCACAGGAGCATGTCTATTGGGATTGTCTTTGGTCAGAACATATGTATGAAGCCATGTTGATGAGACTTCATGGGTGTATCTTCTAACATTTCTAGGCGATATAATCAAACAGCAAACTTTCTGGATCCTTGGCTACTCCTCTGCAACAATCCTTGAATATTAGGTATCTACTCCCCCCACCCCACCCCCACATTAAAGAAAAAAAGACCATAAATTTAAAGAGACCAAGGTGGGAGGGGACTTAGGAGGGTTTAGGGGAGGAAAGGGAAGGCGAAATGATGCAAAAGGATATATATTTTAAATAAAATAAAAGGATATTTATTTTTAAAATATTTTTAAAACAACAGAATAATGCAAAATGAAATTATGCAAATTTTTACTGTCCGTTGATATTTGATGTCCCTTATACAATTCCACTTTTTATCAGGAAGCAAATAGTAATGAACATGGATGTATATACATGTCTGTTTCAGGGTATTAGGTCCTTTAGATTTATGCTTAGGAGCGGTATAACTATGCCACATAGTAGTTTTATTTTTTGAATTTTTGGAAACTCCCATGCTTTTTTCCATAGTGGCTGTACCAGTTTACCCTTACATCAACATGAAGAAGTTTCCCCTCTCTCTACATGCTTACAAGTATTGTCATTCTGATGGGGGAGTAGAATATAAAAGTAGTTTTATTTACATTTTCCTGATAAAAAATACTACACACTTTAAAAATGTTTACTAACTATTTGTATTTCTTCTTTTCAGAATTTTTTGTTTTTATCCATAGTTTTTTAAATTGTTTTTTAATGTTCAGTTTTGTGTTCATTACACATTTGAGATATTAAATCTCTTTCAGATGTAGAGTTGGTATTTTTTTTAATTATCCATTAGTATTGCTAAAAGGACCACACACTGAGGATGCAGCACAAATATAAACAATATGGGAATTAACATGGAAGCCTCTATACACCTGACTAGGATTCATAATGCTAATAGGTTATATGTAGGCTTTCGGAGTGTGAAAAGCCTTGACAATTTTATCAAGCTGTGGATGCTAAGTACTGTAATGCTGACCTTCTAGGCAAGATATGTCCATGGAGACAATAATGGTACCATTGTTTGGAGGTAACCAATTACCTTGTGATTGGATTTGAGGCCTACTTCTTGAGAAAATATAACTAGTACTTGAAATCTAGGCAAAAAACTATGGCTAGGGATATCACACACTACTAATATTAATCTAAACAGGTAGATAGCTAAATTTTCCTTCTAAATATTTATACCTTTGGACTATTGCTACTGTCCATCTTGACCAAAGAAGCTTCAGATTGCAGTGGGTGACTGTAAATACAGGGACTCACAATAGGTAAGTCCTAAGTTTTATATCTATGTTATCCTTTTCAAGACCCAAGGAAATTCACAGAAAAGATGACAGAAAGATTGTAAGAGCTGAAAGATAGCACAGAGACATACAAAACATTCTCTTCTAGATAGAACAATGTGATCAAGAACACACAGAAGCTAAAACTAAGATGTAGAAATAGGAGGGAACTAATTAAAAAGAGGAAAGAAGTCTGTAGGGGTGGGACAGGATAAGAGAAGTTGTGAAAATAATGTGAGAATATCCTTAAAATACTGCATGAATGTATGCAATTGCCAGAAATTAAAATTTTTAAGTTTTTTTGTATTTATATATTTGTTTATTTTTTATATGTACAACATGTGAAAACAATGCTTAAAATGAAAAGCAGTCCAGTGAATTTGGGAGGAAGTAGGGGTGTGGTGGGTATGGAAGTAATAAGAGAAAGTAGGGGAAATAATGTAATTGTACTTTAAATAGAAATTTAAATTAAACATATGCACCTGGAGGTGGTGGTGCACGCCTTTAATCCCAGCACTTGGGAGAAAGAGGCAGGTGGATCTCTGAGTTCCAGGACAGTCAGGGCTGTACAGAGAAACCCTGTCTCGAAAAAAAAAAAAAAAACAAAAACAAAAAAGAAAAAACATATGCATGCTTGGATCAACTCTAATTGTATTGGTGTTTCTATGACTTGCTATGAACATTGATTTGATGATTTACTTAAATTAATGTAGAGCCAGAAATTGAATGATTCATTGTTTTCCATTTCACTCAAAGTTGATGGTATACTAACATATATTGATTAAGCAAAATGAAAGGAACTTCTTAGTTAGAGTTTCATTGCTGTAAAGAGACACCATGACCAAGACAACTCTTACAAAGAAAAACATTTAGTTGGGACTGGTTTAAGCTTTTTTTAATCTTTAAGTACACCAGGTCATCAACCTCCTTACAATAGCAGCAGTCCTGTGTCAGTTCTTCAGAGACACATTAAACTATTTAGGAAGATTAGATGTTTTCAAAACAGAAATAAGGTTATCATTGAAGTTGAAATACCAAAAATCTTTAAATCTTTCTTCTCAATGAGATATGTGTATGTGTGTATGTATATATGTATGCATGCATGTATGTATGTATGTATTTGTGTGTGTATATCATATTGGTTGACATAATGATCATCTCATGCTAAAAAGAAAATGGATTCCTATTTTTAAAAGATAAATTCAGTCCTTTTCCCTCACCCAATACCAGATCAGGTTCCCCTCTTTCCCCCCCCACCCCCCCCCCC
>JADRCD010049442.1:0-10868 GCA_019843815.1 Montemys delectorum | reverse complement strand
GAAGTCAGGACTGGAACTCAAGCAGGTCAGGAAGCAGGAGCTGACACAGAGGCCATGGAAGGATGTTCCTTACTGGCTCGCTTGCCCTGGCTTGCTCAGCCTGTTCTCTTATAGAACCCAAGACTTCCAGCCCAGGAATAGCACCACCCACAAGGGGCCCCACCCCCTTGATCACTAATTGGGAAAATGCCCCACAGCTGGGTCTCATGGAGGCACTTCCCCAATTGAAGCTCCCTTCTCTGTGATAACTCTAGCCTGGGTCAAGTCGGCACACAAAACCAGCCAGTACAATCTGTCAACTTGACAAAAGACTAGAGTAACCTGGGAAGAGAGACCACCAACTGAAGAATTGATTTGATCGGATGGGCTTTCGGTCATCTGTGAGGCATTTCCTTCATTGGTTTTTGATGAAGGAGGATCCAGCACACTGTGGGCGGAGCCATTCCTAGGCAGGTCTACTTGGGCTCTATATGAAAGGGAGATGAGCACACCAGTCAGCAAGATTCCTCCATGGTTACAGCTTGAGTTCCTGACTCCAGATTTTCTGCCTTGGGCTCTTGCCTTGGCTTTCCTGGATGAGGATGGATTGTAAGCTGTAAGTCAAATCGATCTCCCCAAGTTGTTTTTGGCCAGTGTTTTACCAGAGCAGAACAGAAGCAAATCTCTGTAAGGTTTTTCTTCAGGATTTAAAGATACCACCCCACCTTATCATTCCCATTGCTTCTAATGAGAAATCTGTTTTATCTATGTTTGTGTTCCTTCACAGATATTGTCTCTTCCCTTTAGCTTATGGATGGGTTTTCTCAGCTTTTATTTTTTATTTTCAGCATTTTGAATACAGCCTGTCTAGGTTTGCTTTTATTTGTCTAGTTGGTCCTATTTATGGGGGCCTGCTTTGGAAGACTGACAGCTGTCCATAATTGTGAAGGTTGCTGGTCGTTTTCACTTTCAGATATTACTTTTTGTACTTTTTCTCTTTCTGGTGATCTAATTACAGTCATGGTGACTGATTCATATTCTCTGTCAGGTTTTCTACTTTCTCCCCTTCCAACCCTCAATCCCTCCCTGTGTTTCAGTTTTGTACTCTATTTTTCTTTATAAATTCACTCTTCCTTTTCTGTGCTAGGTTGCTGTTAAGCCCTTCAAATTGACTTGTTTCTTCTCAGATTATTTAAATAATCTCTCTCCCCCCACTCTCCCCTTAACCTCAAATGATTGGCCTCCCTAGTCCTTAGCTCCAGATGTCAGTGGCCCTGCAGTCCATGCCTTGAGCTCTGGCTCAAGGACTCTGGCTTGGACTCTGGCTGTTCTAGAGAGCCTTTCTACACTGTAGAGGGTCTAGCAAGGTCTTTTTAAAAAGCTGAGTGGAAAAGCCTCCATATAGGCTGAAGCATCCACACCCTGGTCTTCCTTCCTCCTAAACGTCATATGGTCTGTGGGTTGTATCATGGGCATTGTGTGTTTTTGGGCTAGTATCCACTTATTAGTGAGTACATACCATGTGTGTTCTTTTGTGTCTGGGTTACCTCACTCAGAATGATATTTTCTAGTTCCATTCACTTGTCTGTGAATTTCATGAAGTCATTGTTTTTAATAGCTGAATAGTACTCCATTGTGTAAATGTACCACATTTTCTGTATCCATTCTTCCGCTGAGGGACATCTGGGTTGTTTCCAGCTTCTGAGCTCAGGGACCTTGGTGGGGAAGCTGGTGGAAGGACTGGGGGGCCTGGGGGGATTGCAACCCCAAAGGAAGAACATCATCAGCTGGCTGGACCACCCAGTGCTCCAGGGACTAGACTACAATCAAGGAGTGTACAGGGAGGGATCCATGGCTTCAATTACATAGATAGCAGAGGATGGTCTTGTCTGACATCAATGGGATGGGAGGCCGTTGGTCCTGTGGAGGTTTAATTCCCAAGAGTAGGGGGATGCTTGAGGGCTGGGTTGAGAGAAGGTAGGTAGGTGTGGGAGCAACCTCATAGAGGCAAAGGGGGAGAGGAGAGGGAGTTTGTGGGATTGGGGGCTTGTGGAGAGGCAACTGGGCAGTGGGATATCATTTGAGATGTAAACAAATGGAATGATTAATAAAAAATTAAAAAGAACATAATAGGCTTAGTGCCACTCAAAGGACTTTCTCTTTCCTGTCCTGCCCAGTGCAATGGGGAAAACACCAAGTCCTCAAGAGTTGTGGTTGGTTTCCAATGACCACAGCTCAAGCATGGCTCTTCCCTTTATCTGACATCATCTGCACTCTGGCCTCCCTGCCTACAGTTCTGATGGGTCCTCCACAAAGCTCTGCACTCCCAGTTTGGATTATCAGTCACTTCTTTTACCAGTTCCCTTAAGAGTTTGCTTCTAAAAAAAAAAAAGAAAAGAAAAAAAAAGAGTTTGCTTCTTTTTCTCTTCTGAATGGTGAATTCTGTGATAACAAAAGCTACATCCCTTCATTTGTGTGCCACTCCTACCTTTACTGTTCCTGACACACAACAGCTGCACACAGTAGGTGCTCAGCACATGCTAGGGCCTCATTACTACAGGGTTAGTTCAAGGTAAATCCATCAGGGATCTAGCCTAGGCATCATTCTTGATGTCAAATCATTCTCACAAATTGCTTTAACAAATTAGTTGTCTCAGGAATTGAGGATAGATTTAATGTCCTTTTTTTTTATTTAGTAGGAAAGGAAGAAAACCATGAAAATAATGACTAAGGACATCATGATGAGGTGACATTAAAAGAGTATTATCAGGAGGCCATTCCCTACTCCAGAGACTCCTCACATGACATTATTGAATTTGTAGTTGTATGGCCTTCTGGAATAAAACTGAACCTTGAAGCTGTTTGATTTAATCTCTTCATTTTAAGGAGGAGGGAGGAGCTCTAGGGTCTGGGAAGGACTCTGGACCAGTTTCACCAAAAGAGAGAAATGTATCAATCTCCTGAAGAAGCCAGGCTTGGAAATAGAATCCTATCTATAGTCTATCAGATAATGGATGACAATGATTACTGCAGTGAGTATTCCTCCCAAATTCCTCCCCCCTCCCCAAGTATGCAAGGCCAGTCCTCAGAGCCTCTCAGTGTCACATCTACCAGTCTCTCAACCATTTGTCTCACTTTCAGGAGCAGAACTTCCTCCCAGATTTTAGCCCTTCTGAGTTTACATTGCCTGCACAGTCCCGTATTTACCCTGCTGTTAATTTCTAATTTTGCAACTGTTTCCCCAACAAACAAGGGTGCCTTGAGGACTGTTAGGCCAAGACTCTGCCACTGAGTCACCCAATGGGTGGGACCATGTCCCCCCTTCAATCCCTGTGTTTAGGGCCAGACCGGGGCTTTGCAGCTTGTAATTAGGATTTGAGTACCACCTGCCCTATGTGAGCTAATGATCCTCAACTCTTCATTACATTACTCCTCATCTCCACAGGGATCTACCTGTGAAGAAAGGACAATCTTCCCCCAAACCCAAAATGAAACCAAGGGAGAGCAGTTAGAGTATCTGAAAGTTCAACAAGTGAAAGAAAGCAGAAGAGCCGATTTAACTCCAATTTTTGATTCTATGCCTGCCTCACTCTCAAAGATTCTTTAAGTTGGGGAGAGATGGGTGGGGAAGGGGATGCTAATGCGATCTATTGCACCCGAATAGCTGCAGCTGTGTGGCAACATCACAGGCAGAAACTGTTCACTGAATCCAGGCAGCCCTCGATAAGCACAGATGCTGCACTGTACATTCAACAGCCACAGAGTGAAAAGATACATCCATACCAAACATGTGCAGAGCTTCTCCTTGTCATCTTCTAAATAATACTGTACACAACCCATTTTCAAGGCTGACAATAAATAGGGGGCAAAAGGCTATACAATCCTATGTAAGGAACCAGAAAAGCCTAATGGACACATATGCAATATATTTACACATATACATTATATACATAAATATCATGTCTGCTATAAACACACATACTGATCCATAGACATGTTTATGTATAATACACATGAACACAAGATTATTATTTTCAGTAACTATTCACTTGTAGATCTTAAATGTCTGTCATTTATATCACCTATTCAAATATATAATGTATAATACAATATAATAATATATAATTCACATTACAAAATCTGGATGTCTATTTTTATATTATGCGCACATCTTTATACAAAAATGTCACTCCATCCAGATGTCTGGGAGTCCTCTGTCTTCCTGTTAGGTGGCGGTTGTGTGCATCCTCTCTACATGAGGAGCACAGTGGGCACTGAGTGCTCTTGGAGAGCTACTGGGTAAGTCATGAGACCATGCCACAGTAGCACTGCGAGTCACTACAGCGGGAGGATGGGCCTTAGCATCCTTTTGCCCTACAGCAGGCATCATGGGGATGAGATTGTGCACATACCATAGAGGAGCTGTAAGACCACCGACAAGCAGAAAGCAGAAATCCAGGTGGAAGGCGATCCCAATGTAAGCCTCAGGAAGTGTGTGCCTGGCGTGGGATCCAGGACTGTGGCCCTTCTCCTCCTTCAATGCATCCTTTATCTGGTCCTTGTGTCACTTCCTGGGGAACCACTGCAGCTTTTCCTAAAGGGAGGAAGATCCCTTGCAGCCCTGATTCCTCCTCCTAACTTTCTGCATCTCATCTCTCTGTTCTCTGGGATCCACAGATAAAGAATGCAGAGACATTCTCCTTTCTCTGTCTGCACAGTTCGTACAAGAAGCTCCAGAGGCAGATACACTGAAGGAGGCTCAAATGTGGTGGAGGTGCGGGGAAGTGGCAGTGGTATCTGGGGAGGCCAAGCAGAAAAATACGAAGATTTTCTTTCTGTCCAGCAGAGGGAGCCCAGGGACTCCCTGATGGGCATGGGAAGGTCAGGGTAATCAGAACATTTTCAGCAGCAATGCCTGGAGCCTGCTGCCCATCTTCCCATTTAGGTATCAGCCTCATTGTGCCTGTATGTGTGTGCATGTGCATGTGTGCATGCGTACATGCGTACATGCACATGTGCGTGCATGTGTGATCTGAGAATGGGCCACCCGGCTGGAAACTTTAAAGAAGCTAATGTTCAGGTCCACAGGCCATCAGATTGAGGTGTTATCTGCTTAGGGAAGGTCAATTTGTTGCTTCATTCAGACCTCGACTCCATGAGTCACCTTATTTGAGAGAGAACAGTGTGTGTTGCTCAAAATCTATGGGCTTAAGTGATGATGTCCTTTGAAAGCTCCTCAGAGAAGTTTCCAGAATAATATTTGACCACACATCTTTGAACCCAGTAGAGTGGACATAGAGAATTAATCATCCAAAGTCAGAAGTGCAACCAAACCTTTCCTCTCTGGTATAGGCCATGCAAATATTCCTTAGATGTCTGTGTTAAAGTAGCCTATTGCTGAGACCCTGACGGGTCCATGGAAGGGAAGAAGTTCATTGGCTGGTTTAGCTGTTGTGTAAGCTTCATAAACCGCTGTTGGGCATAGCCTGAAAGCGGCCTTACACAGATCGTTAAGCTGGTATCCTATTGAGTAAGCTGTGGTTGGGGTGGTGGTTACAGCTGGCGGTTATGCCTGGGAATGACTCCCTCTGGCTTGTAAAGGGGCAGGCAGATGCAGGCATACAGAGTAATTAGGGCCTATAATAAACAAGGCAGGGTGGTAGAAATGTTCAAAAAGCAAATAACTGGCAACTCCTAGAGGCAGCCATTCACCAACTGCCTCATATTTGGAAATGTGTCCGTTGTGAGAAACACTACGCTGTATGTGTGAAAAACACAGAGAGAGTCCACTGGCTGTGGCTTCTCATTCAGGCCCGGGAACATCGTGAGCCTGAATACTACTCCCAGAGAACCAGACCTCCGAAGGGCAACTGGAAGGGGTGAGACAAGGGGGGCTTCTACAAAAGGCCCTGGGTGAGAGGACCCAGGGTCTTAAAGTGTTTAACCTCCCTTCCTCAGCTATTTGGAGCTGTTCCTTCCTCCTTCCGCTGCATCCTCCACCATAAATTACTGCATTGGGCAGACCATAGGCCTGATCACACAGCAGACATCACAACCCTGTTAGAGGTCACAGTCCTAGCCAGGGACCACTACTTCTATTGGCCACCAGGGGGCGATCTCCCACCAGGAATCATCCTGACAGAGCCATGCAAGTGTTGCCCTGCTCTGGACAGGCCTCTAGAAAAGATCTTTCACCCACCTCTGTATTGGTTTGTCCCTTTGTGGCAATCCATGGAATGGGATCCCTCTTAGGGCTTGGGCTGGTCTGAGATTGACCTCTCTCCATAGGACACCAGAGAAGGCTCTCGTAGTCACTTCTGTAAAGAGACACCATGACCAATGACCCAGGTAACTCTTAAAAAAGAAAGTATTCAATTAGGGGCTTCTTTACAAAAGTTAGTACATTAGTGTCATGGCAGAAAGCACATCCTAATCTTCAGGCCTCAGGAAAAGAGAGATGCTGGGCCTGGCATGGGCTTTTAAACTTTCTCAAAGTGTGCCCCTTCCCTAGTGACATACTTCCAACAAAATGACACTTACTACAGCAGGGCCATACTTCCTAATCCCTATAACCATTTCAAAGAGCTTCACTCCTTGGTGTCTTAAACATTTAGATATATGAGTTTATGGAGTGGTCATTCTTATTCAAATCATCACAGTGGCCTAGTGAGCTCTTGGATAAGAGCAATATACCTCTTGCTAGATTCTCCAAGTCTCGGTACTGGGGTACCTGGTTATCTCTTAGTTGTTACATCACTCCACCCAGGACCTCTCCTCCCAGCATTACTGTCACATAGCACTTTGCTCCAAATGGAAACATTCTGTCATGGAAGGAAGTTCATTAAGCCTAGGAAGTTCTGAAGGGAGTCTCATTAAAACCCAGAAGTCAAACAACCCACAAGTCTCGGGATGTTCCTGAAACCAGATTCACAAGGTTGTAAAGCGGGAAGAACAGCTGAAGAGGAGAGATCTGCTGAGCTACCTAAAAGTCATGCAGAGAGCTCTGGGGTTCCAGCTTTCCTGAATCACCACTCGTGTTTGGGTGAGCTTTCAGGGATGTAGTTCCGGGAAGCAACGCCTCACCCCTATCCCCCTAAGTAAATGCAATAAGCTCATTGGTTCACCAAGCTGACTTTGCTAGTATCATTATTTTGTTCCGTTGTTGGTTCATGATCTGGGATGAGTAGACATTTGCACATATCTCCCCAGGGACATCATACAATAAGCATAAGCAAACCTTGCCTGCTCTGTTGCAATGCAGCGCTCAAGCCTGTGGCCAAGCAAACACTGAACCAGGTCTGGATGAATGGATGATACACTTGCAGATGAACTGCTGGCAGCTCCCAGCTTGTGCTCGCAGACCTGAGGCTGACTAAATGGCTCTCTATTCTATAGCAAGGGAAGAGCATGCTAGATGGCCAGCAGTGAGTTTAAAAGTCAAAGCTTAGTGCTTAGTTCTCAGTGAGTCTTGTGCAGACCCCTCTTGCCTATTGTGGTAAGAGGGCACCGTGTTCCCATCACAACCCTGTCGCCCTGCAGTTTCCATGGTGAGGTTGAAAATGTCCTCTCTGGTGACCAGGTTTAGAACCAACCAAGCACTTTCCAAATCTGTTTCCATAAATGAAACATGTACCTGACTTCTTTGCTTCTTTGCATGCAAAATTTTAGGCTTAGAGAAGATCCATGATCTACCAACCAGTGGAAAGTGCTGGACTTGCATTTGTAGCAATGTGTAGCTCCTGTGTTCCATTAAAAGAGAGAAAATGAGATATTTGAAAGACAGAATGGGGAAATACAAAGTTGTCCATGAGACCTTCATGGTGCGCAGCTCTTGGCTTTCTTCTGTTCATGACAGTGCCAAGGACATTTAGCATGGAACAGGTTTCACAGGGTTCCCACATCAAGGAGCACAGGAAATTTCAGGACAATGGCCACGGGGTAGGGGTTATAGATTTTTTACCTTGAAAAGACCTAGCATATCAAAACTCTGAGGAACAGGGCTGTGTTTCTGGAAGGTGGAGCAGTGAGATTATGCTTGGTCTTGGGCAAGAATCTAACTTCCATCACATGCAGAGATGGAAGTCTCATCCTGGAATGCCCTCATGGCTCTTGGGTGCTGTGGGCCTTCATGGCCAGGCTCAACCCTTACCCTCTTTCTTTTCCTTCCTGGGTACTGGGCTCAGGCTCCCACTGAGGAGCGCCGGAAGGCGGTTCCCCATACCTCTCCAGCCAAACCTTAGCACCAATCTCCTCTAGCTCAGGGCTCAGAGCTACTTGATTATGCTGTGCAGAATATTCTTAGGAAAATGTTCCTTGTTCAAATAGTTCAGGAAGTACTGTCTGGTGGGCCATAGGATTGAGGAATCTATGAATGGTCTAAAACATCCCTGTGCTAAATATCTATTGCAGCTCATCCGACTTGCTATTTCCCAAATAATCACAGTATCATAATCCACCATGGCCTTAGTCGGAGTCACTATTGCTTTGATGGAAGACCATGGCCAAAGAGACTTGAGGGAGAAAGGGTGTATGAGACTCATGCTCCTACACTGCAGTTCATCATCAAAGGGAGATGAGACAGGAACTCAAGCAGGGCAGGAGCTCGGAGGCAGGAGCTGATGCAGGGGCCGTGGAGGGCCCCTTACTGGCTCACTCCCATGGCTTGCTCAGCCTGCTCTCTTTTTTCTTTTTACTTAGGAAATATTAGCCATATTCATTAGCTCCAATGGAAGATTAAGTGTGTGTTTTATATTTATTTATTTTTTCATTTTTCATTTTTTAATTATTTTCTTTATTTACATGTCATGTGATATCTCCTTTTCCAGTTACCCCTCCGAAAGAAAAAATAAAATAAAAAAACAAAAACAAAACCAACCAAACAAAAAATCCTGTTTCTTCCCCCATCTCCCGGCTCACTAACCCACCCTCTCCCACTTCCTGGCCCTGGCATTCCCCTATACTGGGGCATGGAGCCTTCACAGGGCCAAGGGCCTCTCCTCCCATTGATAACCGACTAGGCCATCCTCTGCTACATATGCTGCTGGATCCATTAGTCCCACCATGTTTATTATAAAACCTAGGACCACCAGCCCAGGTATGGCACCACTCACAATGGACCATGCTCTCCTCTTCCATCAATAGATAATTAAGACAATGCCCTACAGGCTTGCCTACAGCCCAATCTTATGGAGGCATTTTCTTTTCTTTTCCTTTTTTTTTTTTCTTTTACACTTTTATCGACCTGAGTGAAGTTTTAATTCTTTGCAAGTTTTACTTCTTTTTTTTGCCAATTTTTTATTAGATATTTCTTTATTTATATTTCAAATGTTATCCCCTTTCCTGATTTCCCCTTAGAAAAACCCCTGTTCTCTCTCCCCTCCCCCTGCTCACCAACCCACTCTCTCCTGCTCCCCGGCCCTGGCATTCCCCTATACTGGGACATAGAACCTTCACAGGACCAAAGGTGGAGGCATTATCTTAATAGAGGCTTCCTTCTTTCTGATAACTCTGGCTTGTGTTAAGTTGACAGAAAATTTATCCAGTATCCAGTATGTCTAGCTTTCTTCCTTCCTCTCTTTTCACCTTTCTGTCCCCCTCCTCCTACCCTTTCCCTTACCTCATTCTTCATTTTTGCCTCTACCCCCTCTTTCTCACTCCTTTCTTTTTTCTTCTTTATTTTAAAACTGAATCCAATGGCAATGGATTCAGTTGCCTGGAAGTATTTCTCATTTGAAGCGCCCCTACAGATATCTGGGAAGGGATCTGAACACTTCCACAAACGCCAAAGCCCAGAAGACAACTGCACCAATGCCTGGATTCTGGATGCCCCAGAGAAAGGTGTGAATAGGAGAAGTAAGAAGGTGAGGTGGGGGGAAGCTTTGAGCGTCTGCATCTCAGGTCCATGGCCAATAGCCTTTATTTTGTTGAGAAGTTGGGTTTCTGTCCCAGTTTCCTGATTTGTTTGTGAGCTCCTGCTTAGCATTAGAGACCACGGTAGCATCCAGAGTTTTTGACTGGAATCCTGGGACCACAACAGCTTCAACACTGTCCCAAACCAGATTTATGCACACACACACACACACACACACACACACACACACACACACTCACGTACACTCATGCACACTCACGCACACACGCACATGCACACGTACACACAAGCTCACACACATGTGTATGTACGTGTATGTGCATGTATATATGTGTGTGCAAGCCTGTTACTAGTGACTGAAGACAGGGTCTCATCCATGCTTTTGTGAGTAGTTGGCTATTTTTTTTTCAACACTTAAAAGGTTTTATTGAAACATAGCCATGCCCGCTGGTTTATATACATAAATGTGACAGGTTACATCAGTGGTTCTCAACCTTCCTAGTGCTGCAGCCTTTTAGTACAGTTCTTCATGTGGTTACCCCAAACATGAATTTATTTTTGTTGCTACTTCATAACTGCAATTTTGCTACTGTTCTGAACATAATGTAAAAATATGTTTTCCAGTGGACCCACAGGTTGAGAACTGCGGGGCTAGAGGGTCCACAAAGCCTACAACTTAGTGAGAGTTAAGAATTTAAAACATTGGCCAGATACCACTCTTGGTGACAATGCTGACAGAAGAAACATTTTGAAATGAGGTTCAGTGTATTTTGTAACACTTTATTAAGTAGGAACCTATTGTCAGCACTGCTATGTAAACAATGACAGAAATAAGGGAAACACATCAAGGATTGTGTAGACAGTAATATATATTTTCCTTTATATAATCAATGTATAATAGCTAAAGAGGGTTTAATCCTTATTAAGCAAACATTTTTGCATGCACAGCCTTCTCTTTATCTTTCTGTGCCTTTATCATTTGTTTGACTTTAAGCAACTCTGCCTGGATAGCTTTATC
>JADRCD010049434.1:0-10799 GCA_019843815.1 Montemys delectorum | reverse complement strand
ACCCCAGCCCCTTAATTCTTAGGAGACAGCAAGCACACATTTTCTTTGAACAGTGAAAAAAAGAGAAAGATTTGCCTGCCTCTGTTAAGCACAGATGATAAGCTCGCTCGGTGGGTCCCTGTCCTGAAATTATCATTTCTACCACACCTGGACCTAACCTTGCTCTGTCCCAGTCTGACCCTGAACTCAGGAATATGTATTCCTTTGTAAGCATTCCTGTTGGCCCTATCCCAGGGGCAGGAACCATGACATTCTGTCTCTACCAGGGCCATGCCAGACCTGGCATAGAAGGGTAGATTTTAAGATGGATGGACTAGTTTACTTGATAGAAGAAACATCTAAACAATAAAGAACTTACACTAATGAATGATATTATCAGCCAGTTTGAATTAGATTTTCAATGAGAATCTAGAGAACAAAAGAACAGAACAAAAATATCAGGAAAATTTGAGACATGATCAAAACTGTGTCCAGAGTGAAGGAATCCCTACCACCAGAGTCTGTGGGCAAAAGTACAATTGCTTAGAAGATTAGAATGGGTGAGTACCATAAGGATGGCCTGAAAACTTCCTCAAGAACATCTCAGAAGTCACGGAGGCTGCCATTTCCATTACAAGATCAATTGCTTTCCAACATACAGTTATCTATATACATTAAGACCTGAGCATTCTTCTTGAACTCTGTCACCAGCACTACCTCAGGATTACTGATTTTCACTATTCTATCTCTGTTCCAGTCACTGTTGAAGCCAATTCTGATGAGGCTGGTGTGGTGGCAGGCACTGTAATACATGTAGTACTGGTAATTTGGGAGATGTACAGAATATAAGTTATGAAGTCCAGGTAGGTTCTTCTGGAAAAATACATGGCTGGGTATGCCAAAATTTAACTCAGCATAGATTTTCATCTCGATGAACAACTAGTGCATCCATGAGAGTAGGTCTGGAGAGTGACCCAGGAAAGGTGAGACTATAAGCAACATCCCAGTCTTTCCCACATAGCACCTGCCTATTGCCAATAAAGAAAAATGAATGTAGAACTGCCTGAGGATTTGGGGAGTAGTACGCAAAAGTTGTCAAACTTGCAGTCTTAAGGGTTAACTTGAGAAGGAAGGTTAGACTATGAGTAAAACAGATTATGCAAGCCTTTAAAAGAACTAATAAGAATAAGAAAAACTATAAGACCTTAGGTCAATGAGATAACACAGAAAGTAAAGGTGCTTGCCACCAAGCTTTGTGATGTAAGTTTAATCCCCTGGAAGCATATAGTGGAAGGTGAGAATCTAGTTCCCATGAGTTGTCCTCTGACCAAACAAGCATGTACATTGTGACATAGGTGTGCTTCCCAAAATTAAGTACACAAATGTATTTTTAAATATAAATAAAAGAGTTAAGGCCTAATTTGTGTATATTACTACTTTTCAGCTCCTTAATTCTCCTTTGGATACATTTATTATATTTTTGTCTACTTGGTTCATGTCTTGGAAACCTTGCTCCAATGTGGCAATGTTTAGAATTGGTTGAACCTTTAAGGGGTTAAATCCGGGAATAAGTCATGGTAAGTTCTACTTGTTTATTCACTTATAATCTCACCATTGGGATTTTCCTCTCAGATGTTCACTAGCTCTCATTATATTTGCTATGACTTGACTCAGCCACAGATGTCTTCACCAGATTAAGTCTCATGTTTGAATTATTGTCTGTAAAACTTCACTTTTTTAAATACCTTAGGTATTTCATTAAAGTAACAAAACAGGACCAATACACCTATGACTTATAATATGTTTGGAAATAGAATTTTCTGTGTTCTTAAACATTTATTTTGTGGTTTGAATGAGAATAGCTCCCATAGGTTTTATGTTTGAATTCATCATCCTCATTAGGGGCTTTTTGAAAAGGACTAGGAGATGTAGCCTTCCTGTAGCAATTATAGGACTGGAGGGTAGGTAGCGGTTTGAATTTTTCAAAGCCTCACACCAATCCCAGTATTTCCCTTTTCATTCTGTTTCAGTTATGAGGTATGAAAGCTTAGGAACTGCTCGAACCAACATGACTACTGCTTGCTTCAGTATTACATCACCATGATAGACCCTTAACACTTTAGAACTGGATAGCTTTATGTCAAATTGCCATAAGCTACATTTATCTGAACGGAAGCCTAAATTGGAAAAAAATTGCCCCCATAATATCCAGCTGTCAGGCAGTCTTTTAATTTGTCATTGATGGGGAATGGCCCAGCTCAATGTGGGTAGTGACATACTTGGGCTGTTAGTCCTTGATTCTATAGGAAAACAGGATGATCAAGTCATTCTGAGCAAGGCAGTAAGCAGCACGCATCCATAACCTTTGCTTATTCATGTACTGCTTGAGTTCCTCTTCTGACTTCCTTTTAGTGACACACTACAATGAGAAAGTATCAGCTAAATAAAACTTTCCTCCCTAACTGTCTTTTTTCACATGTTGTTTCATTGCAGCAACAAAGACCCCCAACTAAGACAAACTATAACCTGAATTAAACTCTTTCTTTTATAAAATCATGGTATTTTATCACAACAATAGGAAAGTAACTAAGCAACATTGTTACTTCATATTATAATCATATACATACTTCAAAATATCATTTTATACAAAATAATAAGGACAATGTTATCTGTTACTTTAATAAAATGATCAAAGGGATAACTTCCCCTCTCTTTCCAGTACGGAAAGGGTACCTCTCCTCTTGAATTTCTATGCAGATAACTGAAAACAAGGAAAAGAATGACCACCAAAAGGCAGGTGTTCTAGAACCTGTATCATGGAATTCTAGGGGTATAGAACTGAAAATAGCTTCACATTAAAATTTAACATTACAATTATTATATTTAAATGTGTCATTTCTAGTACACTACTTTTTTCTTTACTTAATTTTCCATGTTTACTGAAAGGCAAATGTGTAGTAACATATTTTTAAGTAAACTAGTTTATACTAGTTTGTTGTGGTGATCAAAGAAGAATTGATACTTTCTAACATGAGAGTTGATAGTTAATGGTAGTGTTTCTTTTTTCATTATTATTATTTTTATTTCTTTCTTTTCTTTTTCTTTTTTACACTCCAGACTTTATTCCCTCCTGGTCCACCCTCCGAGTGTTCCACATCCCATACATCCTCCCCACTCATCTGTCTCCAAGAGGATGTCCCCCACCCCACCCCAGCAGACTTCTAAACATCTTGGGGTCTCCATTTTCTTGAGGGTTAGGTGCATCTTCTCTGACTCAAGCCAGACCCAGCAGTCCTCTGCTGTATATGGCTTGGGTGCCTTATATCAGCTGATGAATGCTACCTGGTTGGTGATCCAATGTCTATAAGATCTAAAAGTTCCAGGTTAATTGAGACTGCTGGTCTTCTTAAAGAGTTGCTCTCCTCCACAGCTTCTTCCAGCTCTTCCCTAATTCAACCACAGGGGTCAGTAACTTCTGTTCATTGGTTGAATGCAAATATCTGAATCTGGCTCTTTCAACTTCTTGTTGGGGCTTTTGGAGGGCAGTCATGATAGATCCCTTTTTGTGAGCACTCCACAGCCTCAGTAATATTGTCAGGCCTTGGAGCCTCCCCTTGAGCTGGATTCCCACCTTGGCTTGTCATTGAACAGGGCAGTTGTTCCGCTATGTTTATAGAGGACTTATTTGTGATAGTCAGAACCTGAAAACAACCCAGATATATATTATACCAAGACAGAAGAATGGATACAGAAAATGTGGTTCATTTACACAATGGAATACTACCCAGCTTTTAAAGACAAGGACACCCTGAGTATTGCAGGCAATTGGATGGAACAAGAAAATATCATCCTGAGTGAGGTAACTCAGACCCAAAAGTACATGCATGGTATATAACTAGATATTAGCCAAAAATAAGTACAAAATACCTAAGATACAGTCCACAGAACTCAAAAAGTTCAACAAGCTGAAGGGCCCAAGTGAATACGCCTCAGTCCCACTTGGGAGAGAGAAGAAAGCAACCACAAGGTGGGAAGGAGGGAAAGAGGACGGGGAGGGGGGAGAGGGGAACGTGATCAGGTATTGGGTCAGGGAAAAGGACTGAAGCTCTGAGGGCCACCAGAAAGAATGGTAACAGGCATCTTAAGGAGGTAGGAGTTGTGGGGACCCTCCAGAATGTACCAGAGACCTGGGAGGTGAGAGACTCTCAGGACTCAAAGAGAGGGACTTTACATGAAATGCCTGACAATGTGGAGAGGGAACTTGTAGAACCCTGCTCCAGCAGAAAGACAGGGCATCAAGTGAGGAACGGGGTTGGTATCCCACATTCGAAACTCTGACCCATTATTGTTCCTGCTTGAAAGAACTGCTGGGATGGAAATGGAGAAGAACCTGAGGAAAAGAAGGTCCAATGTAATTTGGGGGATGGAAAGAGTTAGAAGGTCAAAAGAGCAGGTTGTTTATCGTGATGTTTAAAACAGTTTAATAGAAGGTAACCTTAATTCAGTGGCACATGAAACAAAAAGATTAGATAAAATCCTTTTAAACATATGAACCAGATTAGCTCCTTTAGTGGAACAAGTGTTTTAAAATTTGGCAAATAAAATAGTGTAGAAGTGGGAAATTATCAGAGATAGTTTTCCATCAGTCTGCTCCCAGGAGTCAGAAGTAGAGATCATACCAAAGTTTTGGTTGAGAATTTTTTTTTTTTTTTTTTTGGTCTGGAAAACATTTAAAGGAAATAGTGTTAGAAGATTGAAATGTCTCTCTTCTTAGCAAGAGTCAAAGTTTATTTCTTCTCTAGACATACTATAGGATTGATAATTTCAACTTCCAAGTAAAAACTCAAGCAGATATATTTAAAAGGCTTCAGGTTTCTAAGCTGTAATACCAGCCTACAATGAGAGCAGTCTTGAAGCAGCTTATCTAAATGACTTGTGCAGTAAGGATGAATGTCTATACATATGAAGTTCATAATTTACTATGCCATAAGTATTGATATTTCTTGTTCTATAGTCCATCTCCCATGAAATTCCACAAAACTCTGGAGGGTAATTAATCATTGAAAGTATTGTGTGTTTTCATACGATTACAACAGTTCTATTTAGTTATCACACATGTTATCATAGTTTTAAGAGATGTTAATTACCTAGATTATTTGAATACCATGATATTTCTAACTTAAATATATGGTAAAAGTATATATTCTCTCTTCTTCTACCTATCACATTCTCTCACAACCTCCACACTGTCTTGTAATACCTCTTCTATTTTTAGGTAAACACTTGTGAATTTATTTCCATATAAGAAATATCATTAGGAATGGAGAGATGGTTCAGCAGTTAGAAGTAACTGTTGCTCTTGCAGAGTACCTGCACTCAGTTCCCAGCACCCACATGGTAGGTAGTTCACAACCAAATGTAGCACCAGTTCTCAGTGTTTCTGAACCCCTCTTCAATTTGCATATGTATCAGGTATGTATCCCCTCTTCAATTTGCATATGTATCAGGTATGTATATAGTATACATATGTACATGCAGGTGAAAAGTTCATACATATAAAAAAATCTAAAAAAATTAGATCTTCAAAATAAGTTTTGAAAGAAATAAAATTATATGTGCAGTTTAGTGTCTGGTTTATTGTTACATCCCTAGTCTGTCTTGCTACAAATGATTTCAGTATTTTTATACAAGCTGTGCATCTGTTCCTTTATTATTATCTTACATAGCGTAATATCACTGAGATGAAACACCAAGACTTAAAAGCAATGTTCAGAGGAAAGGGCTTACTTGGCTACAACTTACACATCCGTATTCTATCACTAAAGAAAGTCAGGACAAGAACTAAGAGAAGAAACCTGGAGGCAGGAACTGATGCGGAGGATATAGAGTCGTACTGTTTTCTGGTTGGCTCATTATGGCTTGCTCAGCCTACTTTATTATAGAACTCAATACCCCCAAGGCAAGGATGATACCACCCAAAATTAGCTGGTCCCTCCTCCATGAATCAGTAATTAAGAAAATACCCTATAGGCTTACCTACAGCCAGATCCTACAAAGGTATTTGTTAATTGAGACTCCATTCTCTCAGATGGCTCTAACCTGTGTCAAGTTGTCATAAAACTAGCAACTAACCTTTTGTCACGTTTCTACACAAACACATCACCTCTAAACCACAAACTTTTCTTTCTTGTTATTCTTAAACATCACATATTAATAAAGAAATCACAGTAGAAGACATTTTTAAAATGTTAAATGTCTCACAGCCTTACAAATTCAAAGAATTTAAAAGTTATATATTTCAAAATATTCAATATCTTTTAAAATTCAAAGTCTCTGTAAAATTCTAAAATATATTTTTTAATAACATCTAAAGTCTCTCAAATCTGACCTCCTGTAAAATCAAAATTAAATTAAAATCATTTCTCACTCCAAAAGGAAAGAATCAGGAAAGACTCACAGTCGGAACAAAATAAAACCCAATTCCAACTGTGTAAATAACTCAATGTTCAATGTCTGAGATTCTCTCATAATTGCCTGGATTCCTCCAAATGGCCTGGGTCACTTCTCAGGCTCCACTGTCTTCAATAAACACAGTTTGTCTTCCATGCTTGAACCAGCTAAACTTTATGGCTGCAGACCAGCTGTTCTCAGTGGTACTGACACCTTCACTTGTGGTCTTCTGAAGCAACTGGGCTGCACTTTTGCCAATAGTACTTCTTGGTCTCACTTCATGGTGGAAAGCATCAGTTTTTCTCCTTGACCATTTAAGTCCTGAGGCTTCACTGTTACTCTGGATGCACCTTTAACCAATGGCCTCTCATGGCCTCTTAGTGACAAGTTTCAGCTGCTCTCTGTGACCTTTTCATGACTTCAAAAGTCAGTAAGACCTGGGAGACTCTTTGGCTGCCAGCACGAGGTATAAACTTGGCAACCCCTGAACACAGTTTGTATGTGATTACTCTAAGGAAACATTTTCCAGAATATTTCACCTCTGTGATGCTGCCTTGTTTTTTAAAATCACAATTTCTCAACTTCAACTGACTAGCATCAATTTTCACAGAAATGGTTTCCCTTAGTGGTTCTGATAGCTTGTCTTAGTCAGATTACTATTTCTAAGAAGAATCCACCATGACTAAAAGCAATTTGAGGGGGAAAGGATTATACTTCCACATCTAATAGCCCATCACTGAAGGAACTCAAAATAGAACTCAAGGAGGGATAGAATCTGGAGGATGCAGATTAAACAAAGGCCATGAAGAGGAGCTGCTTACTTACTTGTTCACCATGGCTTGTTCAGCCTGTTCTATCATAGAATCCAGGACCATGAACCCAGTTATGGTACCACCCACAATGGGCTTGGCTCTTCCCCATTGATGATTAATTAAGAAAATGCCTTACAGACATGCCTAAAGCCTAATCTTATTGAGGCTTTCTCTAAATTTAGGCTCATGCTTCTCTGGTGAGTTTAGTTTGTGTTAAGTTGACACAAAACTAGCTGGCATAGTCATTTAATATTTTTATAGCATGTATTTATAGTACGTCGTGTGAAACACCTTCCTTGTGGAGATGTGACACACGTATCTACTCATCCCCCAAAAGGCACTCATAACCTAACAAAGTAATGATTTCACAAATGTCCAACTTTGAGAACCAATGTGTTTTTATAGGGCTTAACAGGAGTACAAAGGGGTAGGAAGATTGCTTTGTGGTTCATAGCATGTATTCCCCTTGCAAAGGACTTGCGTTCAGTTACCAGCCCTCACGTAGGGTGGCTTACAATCATTTGTAACTCTAACAGCCAGGGTAGTAGGAAGCCTTTGGTCTTAGCAGGTATCAGCACTTATGTGCACATACCTTCATACAGAAACACACACGCATAATTAAAATTAATAATAACTATCAGAAATGTGGAGTATGGGTTATTTCCAGGAGCGTGGATGACTGAGAAGCAACTGTATCTGTAAAAAAACCAAGCTCCAAAGGGGAAGGATGGACCCTCAATGATACATTCATAGAGCACTCTCCATAAAGTGTGGAATAATCTCTGTTTTGCAGCTCAACCAGTCAGATTCCCACACTACCCCCATTCCACAGGTCGTTTAATACTTGTATGATACTAGAAAGAGATCATTCAGAATCTTCAAAGTTAGCTTTCACAGATATGTGGTGTTCTGTTTATCTCCTGAGGTATTATGAGCCCCCTACTCTCTCTTATAGGGAGTGTTCCATTGAGTAAGAAAACTGAAGTAAACACATGTGTGTGTGTGTGTGTGTGTGTGTGTGTGTGTGTATTTGTGTCTATTCATGTATGTGTTCATTCATGTGTGTGTGTGTGTGTGTACGTATATGCATGTTCATGCACACATATTAATTTTCTGTGTATGTGCTGCTAAGCATATATGGAGGTCAAAGGCCAATTTTCCACCACATGAATTCCAACAATCCCCCTGCACCATTTGACCAGCCTTCTACATTTATTGATACATGAATGGACAGGTATCTATTTTATGCTAATTCCATTGTATTTAAATGTATTCTTTATTATTATTCTTTTTTCTTTTTCTTTTTACATTCCAGGTTATAATCCCCTCTGACTGTTCCACATTCCATACCTACTCCCCGCTCCCCTGTCCCTAAGAGGATGTCCCCACACACACATACCATCAGACCTCTAAACAGCCTGAGGCCTCCAGTATCTTGAGAATTAGGTGCATCATCTCTGAGTGAAACCAGACTCTGCTGTATGTGTGTTGGGAGCCTCATATCAGTTGGTGTATGCTGCCTGGTTGGTGGTCCAGTGTTTGAGAGATCTCTGGGGTCCAGGTTAATTGAGACTACTGGTCCTCCTACAGGGTCACCCTCCTCTTCAGCTTCTTCCAGCTTTTCTCTAATTCAACCACAGGGGTCAGCAGCTTCTGTCCATTGGTTGGGTGCAAATACCTGCATCTGACTTTTTCAGCTGCTTCTTGGGTCTTTCCGAAGGCAGTCATGATAGGTCCCTTTTTGTGAGTGCTCCATAGCCTCAGTAATAGTATCAGGCCTTGGGACCTCCCATTGAGCTGGATCCCACTTTGGGCCTGTCACTGGACCTTCTTTTCCTCAGGCTCTTCTCCATTTCCACCCCTGCTGTTCTTTCAGACAGGAACAATTATGGGTCAGAGTTTTGAAATTGGGATAACAACCCATTCCTCACTAAAGGCCCTGTCTTTCTGCTGGAGGTGGGCTCTAAAAGTTCCATCTCCACACTGTAGGGCATTTCATCTAGGGTCCCTCCCTTTGAGTCCTGAGAGTCACTCACCTCCTAGGTCTCTGGTACATTCTGGAGGGTCCCCACAACTCCTACCTCCCAAGGTTGCCTGTTTTCATTCTTTCTGATGGCCCTCAGGGCCTCAGTCCTTTTCCCCCACCCAATACCAGATCATGTTCCCCTCTCCTCCCCCCATCCCCTGTCCCCTTTCCCTTCCTCCCACCTTGTGATTGCTTTCTTCTCTCTCCCAAGTGGGACTGAGGCATATTCACTTGGGCCCTTCAGCTTGTTGAACTTTTTGAGTTCTGTGGACTGTATCTTCTGTATTTTGTACTTATTTTTGGCTAATATCCACTTATATACCATGCATGTACTTTTGGATCTGAGTTACCTCACTCGGGATGATGTTTTCTAGTTCCATCCAATTTCCTGCAATACTCAGGGTATCATTGTCCTTAAAAGCTGAGTAGTATTCCATTGTATAAATGAACCACATTTTCTGTATCCATTTTTCTGTCTTGGAACATGTGGGTTGTTTCCAGCTTCTGCCTGTCATAAATAAGGCTGCTATGTACATAGTGGGACCCATGTCCCTATGGCATACTGGGGCATATTTTGAATATATTCTCAAGAGTGGTATTGCTGGCTTTTCAGGTAGATCTATTTCCAATTTTTTGAGGACCCTCCAGATTGATTTCCAGAATGGTTTTAACAGTTTGCAATCCCACCAGCAATGGAAGAATGTTCCTCTTTCTCCACATCTTCGCCAATATGTGTTGTCAATTGAGGTTTTGATCTTAGCCATTCTGATTGATGTAAGGTGGAATCTCAGGGTCGTTTTGTTTTGCATTTATCTGATCACTAAGGACTTTGAACATTTCTTTAGGTGCTTCTTAGCTATTTGAAATTCCTCTGTTGTGAACTCTCAGTTTTGTTCTATACCCCATTTTTATTGTGATATGTGTTTTTTGGGGTTTTTTGGTTTTTGGTGCTTAGCTTCTTGAGATCTTTATGTATTTTGGATATTAGCCCTCTATTGGATGTCGGTATAGTGAAGATTGTTTTCCCAATCTGTTGACTACCGATTTGTCTTATTGACTATGTCCTTTGCCTTACTGTCTTAGTCAGGGTTTCTATTCCTGCACAAACATCACGACCATGAAGCAAGTTGGGGAGGAAAGGGTTTATTCAGCTTACAACTTCCACATGGCTGTTCATCACAAAGGAAGTCAGGACTGGAACTCAAGCAGATCAGGAAGCAGGAGCTGACGCAGAGGCCATGCAGGGATGTTCCTTACTGGCTTGCTTCCCCTGGCTTGCTCAGCCTGCTCTCTTATAGAACCCAAGACTTCCAGCCCAGAGATGGCACCACCCACATGGGGCCCTCCCCCTTTGATCACTAATTGAGAAAATGCCCCACAGCTGGATCTCATGGAGGCACTTCCCCAACTGAAACTCCTTTCTCTGTGATAACTGCAGCCTGTGTCAAGTTGGCACACAAAACCAGCCAGTACGCTTACAAAAGATTTCCAGTTTCATGAGGTCCCATTTATCAATTCTTGATCTTAAAGCA
>JADRCD010049343.1:0-10417 GCA_019843815.1 Montemys delectorum | reverse complement strand
TGGTCCTGCCTTAGATAGTCACCAGAGAGAAAATGGCCGTGGGGCATTTTCTTAATGACTGAAGAGGAAGGCTTAGGCAATTGTGGGTGTTAATATCCTTGGGATGGTAGTCTTAGGTTCTATAACAAAGTAGGCTTAGGAAACCATGGGGAATAAGTTAATAAGCAACACCTCTCCATAGCCTCTGTAGTAGCTTCTGCCCAAGTTCCTACCCTGTTTTTGTTCTTATCGTGACTTCCTTTGATGATGAACATGCCTATGGGATTGTAAGACAAATAAACTCTTAACTCCTCAAGTTGTATTGGTCATAGTGAGTCTCATAGCTATGTTAGGGAGTAACACTATACCTAGGCTTCTGAGTGGATACTACCCCTACACTACTGAATGAGCTCTATACATAGGTGATTTCTACATTTAGAGCACAGGCCAGGAGTGGCAAAAGCAAGACCAGTGAAGAAATCATTACACATGAAACTTAAGGGAATTCAAAACTTCCCTTTGAAACAGTACTTCTAAAATTCAAAGATATAAGAGTTTTAAATGGAGGTGGCTGATATCAGTGTGTCTTCCTTTATATTGGACTCTGTTTGACTTATGTAGGCTAATCTTTTCATCTCCTGCAGTTCTCCAGAGGACCCAGGTATCATGTGACCTCATTCATCCCATAGCAATGGTGAAATCCAACAGCCTCAGGAGACTGTGGCCTCTTCTGTAAAGGTGACACTTATCAACTCCTTACTCGCAGCTAACTATCCCTTCTCCAGGTGCAAACTATGCAGAATAATCTTCTCTCCATATGTAATTCACCCTCCCCACTTCTCCTCTCCCTTCAATTGTTGGCTCCTCCTTTGTGTATTCTGTTGTGGATTTGGCTATCCTGAATATCTCATGGACACAAAATTGTGATCATTGAACCTTGATTCTTTCCTTCAGCACTTATCTTTCAAGGATTACCCTCATTTTAACATGTTATGAGTTCTCCATTTCTTTCATTTTTATAGATATTCCACATTTTGACTATCTGTTAATTAATGGGCATTGCATCCACATTTTGGCTAAAGTGAATAATGCATCTGTGGACATTTACATGCAATTATTTTTGTTTGAATTTCTATTTGTCAGGTTTTGGATCTACATCTTGAGTCATTGTCATTAAATGATTAGCATAAAGAGCCATCAAATTACTTCACACAGTGACTGTGACATTTAGCATTGCCATTTAACAAGCTTTAGTAAACTCGATATCATAATCAATGAAAATTAAGACTATATCTACTCTTATGACACATGTATGTCTAAGACATTTCTAAAGCTCTAAATCCTTCACACGTGGGCGCTCCAGAGGCTAGAATGGAGCTGTCAGTTATGAAGTAAACACTGCAACAAATTTCTTTGTATTCATTTTTGAGGATCTCTTAAAATCAGCCAGAACACTTGGCTGTGTTTTTCTATTATTTAAGTCCTAAATGCCTGGTGGAACTTCTTAGCCATCAGAGACTTGTAGATATGAATCTATTATATGGACATAGACATGGTAGTTCTAGAAAAGTATCAATATAGACTATCCAGTCTATGTCTTTTCAGGCTACCTTAAGATAGTTATTGTAACTCAGGGTCCGAGATTCAAATGTTCAAATCATTCCCACTTTTCTCATTTTCTTCATGTCCTAACAGATTGCAAATCAGTAGCTTCTAAGATAGAGATCATGTGACTTTAAGAACTCAAAGTGCAGATCTAATAATCAAGACATGAGTGACTATATTAAGATGTACTACTTCTGTGAGACCAAGAATAGCCCGGTCTTGGCCCTATGTGGTATAGCCTGTGAATAATCTGCATAGATTTTTTTTACTCACACACACATGAACACATACACACACACATGCACTTATACACACATGCACACACACATGTATGTGTGCTCCAGTCACCTGACTAATTCCTTTCTTATTCTTCCAGTTCTTTCTCCCTGACAACTTCTTATTAGCCCATTTATTTATTTATATATTGCTTTATTTCTTATTTTTTTGTCCTATTGTTTCATACAGATCATTGACACAACAATATCTATATTATTACTCATTTATGCAGCCCATGCTGGCCTCAAACTTAGGAAAATCTCCTGCCTCAGCCTCTGAAGTGGGGTTATAGATAGGCATGAACCACTATTCCTGGCTTTCTACATATTTATATTTTACTAACTAGAAATAATATTGTATAATATTATAATTTGTTCTGGAGCCAAGAAATTGTTTACAAATAAATGAGTTAAACATGGGAAGACATCAATATCATTAGCAAATGCATGTAAAATAAAGTGTTCCTTTATGCAAGTTAAGCAGATAATCTATAAAGCAGTATAGATACATAATTTTACATATTCTACAACCATATAAAACATAAATATACTTAGAAACATAGCATAAAATACAAGTTAGATTTTGTCATTTTACTCAATTAGTATTCATAGAATTACAACAATAATTCAATCTTGAAGGGTGAAATTAACATTCAAAGTCTTACAATGCTAAGAAAAATAAACGTTAATTTATATTTGTATTTTTATTCTTGAACAAAATTATATAATTATTAAGGAAAGGTCTTGAAGTATAAAGTATAACTATTGCGTATAAAAATCTCTGTGAATGCAGATTTTAAAATAAGAGTTCCTAAAATAAATGGGGCCAGTAATATTTTGGACTTGGAAAACCAAAGCTTCTCTATGTATTTAAATGTAGATGGTAAGGAATACATGAATACAAGATCAAAGTGGCAAATAGCATGTCTTTTTGTTTACACATTATTGGTCTGCCTTTGTCACACTTAATAAACACATGCTAGTTTTTAATGAGAGACATCTCTGCTTTATGAGGCATTCCCACTCTGTAGACATATCCATGGAGCATGGTTACCCACCTTCAGAACATCCTTCTAGAGAATCCCAGTGTGTCTTTTTTTTTTCCTCACATAAAACTAGGGATTGAGGAGGCTATTACTCACCCAATCATACTACATACACAATGAGTAGAATCAGGCTCTCTGATTTTATTTAACTCTATGCTTTTCCTTTTATACTACCACTAAGTAAGCATTCTAATTTTTGGTTAACCCTTTTTCAAAATATTAATTTTTCACTTTCATTTAGATTTCTCTCTGTCTCCCGCCCCCTGTGTGTGTGTGTGTGTGTGTGTGTGTGTGTGTGTGTGTGTGTGTGCATACCAGTGAGTGCCTGTGGAAATCAGAATAGAGTCAGATCCCTGAGAGCTGTGATTACAGGCAATTGTGAGCCATCAGATGTTGGTTCTGGGACCTGAAATCTGGTCCTGTGGAAGAGCAGGAAATGCTCTTAACCTCTGAGCCATCTTGCTAGAATATAATCCAAGGATGGAGTCACGTGAGAATTCTGAGTGCTTGTTAGAAAACTCCAAGAAAACAAGATATGAGTCTTGTGACCTCAGTTTCTTTAAAACACAAAATTGTTCTTAGAATAGGTCTTCATGCTCATCCCAGGTATATCAGATAGGAGTGAGTTCACTTCTACTGTTGTTATTCATGTGCCTCTATGGAAAAAGATGGTTTTGACACATGTGGCTTGTTCTTTTTATTGTATCTTTATTCATGTGACTCCTCTTAACTTTAAGAGTCTACATTGCCCAGTCCTCTGAATAAAGCTGGCTATTGCATGAGACTTTAGTCTGCCTCATTTTTCACCAACTAGATGTTTATGAACATTCTCTAGCAACTTTTAGTCAACCCTTTCTTCAGCCAGATCAGAGTATCTTTTGATATGAAGATACTCTCATCTTTGGTTTGATAGATTTTCTGAAAGAGTTAAGAAAGGGTGGTATGAAGAGAAGGGTATCTTTGAAATCTAGACCAGTGCTCATTCAAATTGCATAGTTACCAGCTGTGGGTTCTTGGGATGTGTACAAAAAATGTTCTGAATTTGTGTCTATATCTAGAAAAAGAAGCTGAAAGGAACCAAATACACACTTCAAATACATACTTCACATAAAGCAAGCATGTGCCTTGCAAGAATGAGAACCAGAGTTCAGATACATTTACCCATGGAAAAGTTTAGTTTAATTCAGCAAGCTCTGGGTTCAAGTGAGAGATCCTGCCTCAGCCTATAATTTGGAGATCAATTGAGGAATACCTTTTACATTAACCTCAGCAATCCGTGGGCACATTCACATACATGCACATGTAACTTCACACACAATCCCCATGCATGGATGCATACTTAACTACATACATATATATGCAAAAATTAAAATTAAAATCCTTGACTGAGTAAGTTAAGATTAGGATGTATGAGGTGTCCTTGCTGGGAACAGGGTACATGGTATCTTACAGTACATGATGAATCATTAGAAAGTATGTAGTGCTTCACAAAAGAACATACATGGTATGCACTCACTGATAAATGGATATTAGCCCCAAAGTTCAGAATACCCAAGATACAATTCACAGACCATATGAAGCTCAAAAAGAAGGAAGACCAGAATGTGAATGCTTCAGTGTTTCTTAGAATGGGGAACAAAACACTCACAGGAAGAAATATGGAGACAAAGTGTGGAGCAGAGACTGAAGGAAAGGCCATCCAGAGACTGCCGTATCTGGGATCCATCCCATATGCAGCCACTAAACCTGGTCTCTATTGTGGATACTGGGAAGTGCTTGCTGATGGAAGACTGATATGACTGTCTCCTGAGAGGCTCTGCCAGAGTCTGACAATCACAGAGGCAGATACTCACAGCCAACCATTGGACTTAGCACAGGGGTCCCTGATGGAGGAGTTGGAGAAGGAACTGAAGGAGCTGGGGGCTGGGGGATTGTAGCCCCATGGAGGGATCAACAGTGGTCAATAGACCAGACCCCTGGAGCTCCTGGGGACTGGACCACCAACCAAAGAATACACATGGACAGATCTACGGTGCTGGCCACATATGTGGCAGAGGATGGTCTTGTTGAACATCTGTGGGAGGAGAGGCCCTTGGGCCTGAGGGTGTTTGATGTCCCAGTGTAAGGGAATGTCAGGATGACAGAAGGGGTTGAGTGGGTTGGGGAGCACCCTCATACAGGCAAGGGGAGAGGGATGGGATAGAGGGTTTCTGAAGGGGATACCTGGAAAGGGGAAAACATTTGAAATGTAAATAAAGAAAATATCCAATAAAAAAGTTTTCAGGTTAAAAAAAGAGAAGATGAAGAAAGTATGTTGTGTGATACCTGGGATATATTAGAAACAGAAAGCCACATCTGTTTCTCCTGTCTTGTTGTCCCTCTCTACTTCCTAATAAATTTGTCTACTCTATTGCTGCATGTCATTGATAGTTCCTTAGTTAAAGCCTTAGAGAAATGATTTCCACACTGAGCCTCATGAGATCATTGTAGAGAAAATTGGAGGTGAGGCTTAGGATGAAAGAAAGCCATGAAGATCATGTGAATGTTTGCTTATCTCCACATATGCTGTTGACATATTCAGGGAACACCTTTCCTTGGTTTCCGTGGGCCATTTAAATTGGGTATTTTGGAGACATAGTACTTTAAGGTGGGAATTTATTTCACGAGGTCTCTCTATTTTGGGATATATTCTGGTATTGGTTTAGAGTTGAGGATCATTGGCTGGGCCAACAACTACTAACAACCCAAAGATCAAGCATGATCAGCATATAATGCACAACATGGAATATCAATGCAAAACAAGGCAACTTGGGAGGTACAGAAGTAGTAGAAACCCAAGTATCTTCAAGGCATTCATAAAGATTGTCTTAACTGGCTCTTAACTTGGAACCTATAAGTATGTTTAGAAGTTTTATCTCTTTTTTATCTTTGTGACAAATACTCAGAAGACACAGTTTAAAGGAGGGACAAGGGAGGACTTCTTTTGGCTTGTTCATGATTGGTTGGTGTACTTGTTTTTTAAGGTTACAGTGTGGCAAAAGCATGAAGAAAAGGTATAGTTGTAGGAAAACCATTTGCCACAAAAAGCAAAAGCAAAAAGCAAAAAGAAATAACAAAATGGGGCCAAGGAAAAGTTATATCTTTTACAGGCATATCGTCAGAGACCACTTCTAGCTCAGCCCCATCTTTCACAGATTCATCTTCTATTAGATGATTGGACTGTTGAATCTATCAAGGGCTTAAACTATTCACAAGGTCAAAGTCTTTCAGATATAACATCTCTGAGAATACCCTCAGAAACATCCCCAGAAGACTGGTCTCCTGATTATGCAGATACCTTTCAGTCTAATCATATTGAAACCAAAATTCACCACCACTGGGCTCACATTCTCATTCTGCACCGCCTTTTATTTGACATGAGACCTATGGGTTTGTTGGAGCTGTGTCCTGTGGATAGTTGGTATACCATTTTAGTCCTTTTCCTTATTTGTTAAGCCAAAGAAGGGTAGTTGAGAGTGGTTAAAGTTATTTTTCAGTAACTAGAAAGCAATGTCTAGGTGTTTTAATGGGCCATTTCAAAATCCTTGTTAATTTATTTTTTCTTTATTGATTTAAAACTATTTCCATTTTGTCCTTTTCATAATTGAGTTATGGACTTTCTACATGCCCTTGGCCTTTTAAAAAATATGAACTTTTGTCCTCTCCAGAAGTGGAAAGCAAACATTAGATAGTAATAGATTCATCATTAAATTAACCATGAGAATGAATCAGAATGTGTCTGACTAGGATACTCTAAGTCTAATAGATATTCACTATTGGGTTTAGGAGAAAGCATGTCCTTCTCTCTTCAACATACAGGCTTCTGTGGAGGATACTGGTCCATTTCACTACCTATATAGTGGCAGTTTTCTCTGCTGTTTTGAAGGGCCATGACTATTCTATTCCCTTCTTGCCAACAGTCCCTTCCTCTGCCAGTTCCAGTCATTTAAATCCTGTCTTCCAGGCCCCTGAGAAAGTAACATGAGTATGATATACTTTTGTGGGCAACACAGATTACCATACTCAGAAGTCCTGTTATTTATAGCATGTCTAAGAGATGTTCTATGTACAGCCACAAGCAAGTAGAGCTACCACCTACTTCCAAGCCTGGGTCTTCCTTTCTGAACCCTCTGGTCTGTGGGTGTACATTAGATTGGCAGGTCTTATTGCTCTGAGTGCTTGGAAGGATTGGCTAGGCATTCTTGGTGTGCGTCTTTTACTGTGGGACTTCCAAGTCAAGGAGGTCACTGGGCTTTTTACTGACTTTGATTTGCATGGATATGTGTATGTATTAGTGTGATGAGTATAGAGAGATAATAAAAGCACCATTGTTTGTCTCCTAAATGTTGCCTTCAATCATGCATATTTACATAATTTTTAATATTTTGAACATTTTTGTATCTTTTTCCTTGTATACTTCTGTATCGTATTAGGGGATCTATAAACTCATTTCAAAATGAATGTAAAATAATTAATTTTTTTGAAATGAAAATTAGCATACAATTTTAAGAGTACTCAGATTGGAAGAAGTAATGATGACAAATGAAGAGGAGGAAATGGGTTGAGCTATAAATGTATTTACTAATGAGACTCATGGAGGCTGTGGTTTGCATAGGAGCACAGATGGCACTTTCAAATGGCTGATTTGAGAGGCGTATAACAGAGGCTGTTTACAAAGGCACGCGAAAACTTTAAGAAATAAGGCACAGCCTGGTATGGTAGGTTTTCATCCCAGCACTTGGGAGGCAGAGAAAGTAGGGTCTCTGTGAGGCCAGCCTGATCATATTTAGTGAAGGCTAGGAAAGACAGAACTACATATTGAGACCCTGTCTCAAACAAACACAAAAACAAACACCACCCCCCTACACATAAACACAAATGCAACAACAACAAAGGCAATAAGGCACATTGCAGCATGTCAGGGATGTGAGAGTCAAGATCAGAAGGGGCCTGCCAGTTAGAGGAGGGAGCAATAACCCAGAACTGTGGGCAATGTGGAGATAAGCCTGGTTGAGGAAGAATTGGGATGGAGCATGAGGACCACAAGCTGCCATGACTCCATGAAGAGTCCTGATCCACTGTACACAGTGTATGATCTGGCATTGCTCCCAGCATACTAGTGAGGCAACACAAAGGACCTAAGGCCAGGGCGGTGGCTGCTTCCCCTATCTTCACTGAAATCTCCATGGGGGCAGGGAAGATTGGACCCTTCCCTACAGGCTGCTCCATAGACCAGTCCGATTCTGCAACACAGGTTGAACCCCAATCTGCTCTTGAATACATAAACACATCCTATATATAAGCTTGTATAACAAACAGTAAACTTAGATCTGCACTCTGATGCTGACCTCCGGAGTCTGAATCCTAGGCATCTTCATGGGCTCCATCTCCAACCCTCTGTCTCTGGACTTGAAGCAGGAGGTAAAAAGATAAAGCTTCAGGCAACAGGAAAGGCCTGTCAAAAGTACCTGTCAACCAAGGCTTCTCATTTCTCGCTTCTAATCCAGTTTATAAGAATGGCAGACAATTGCAGACCTTGGCAGTAGACTATTGGAGAAGTGCAAAGATCACAGTGTGGGATGAAAGAAAAAGAAAAGAAAGCAGAAACTCTTCATTGGAAGCATGTCCACACAAACCTAGGATTCTCAGTATTCAAAAAGCAACTTAAGAAACCTGTTCATTGAATATTCATATAATGGCCATGATTGAGCAAGCCTCCAATGTTATTTGCATGTTTGTAGGAGTTGAAACTGAAGCAGACAATTAAATAACATACTAGCCAAAGACACTACCATTTCACTTTTCTCAATTCTCATTCAGTTTTTTTTCTCATTTCTGAACCATTTCCAGGAACAGGATTAGAACATTTCTAGAAATACTCACCCATTTTACTATAGTAAAATTGATTTCAGGCCCAGCCCAGTCATAGACAACGAGCTGGGATCCAGAACTCATGAGAAATGGGCTTTGCTGAAGGCCTGGTGTCAGAGAAGATAAAGAGAGAGCAAAGCCTTCGTATATGCTCACTTCCCATTTCTCTTCAGAGCCATACTCAATCTCCCTGTTAATCTGTGTATCCAAATAAGGTACGCAGTAACTCTCCCTTAAAGTGAGAAAGATAGTTCTCCATCATAATATGGTTTATAGAGAGTGGCCATTGTTAATGTCCCTCATGTTTTTGCATATATTACAGTAGAAAGAACTACATATTAGGCTTAAGTCCTTGAAAGTCTTCCTGAGTTAATTCTTTGTGCATTTGTGTGGTGTGTGTGTGTGTGTGTGTGTGTGTGTGTGTATTTTGTGAGTATGTATATTTCCTAACTCTCAAGATCAACATTAAGTATAAACATTATTTATTTGCTCTTATGTAAGTATACACAGGTAACTCAGGCTTAATTCAACACTACAAAAATATCCAGTTTGTCTTGTTTGTTTTTATTGTTGATTTGATGTGCTGCTCATAATTGTCTATTTATAGTGCTAACAATTTAGTATTTGCTAACTTATCAGGGTGCCCATTCTTTGAAAAAACTGACTCTTCTCCCTCAACTGTTGTTAACTGCTTGTAGATCTCCATCTGGGGGTAGGGCCTTGTGAGATTTTCCCCTTCCACACTGGTATGTCAAGTGGTGGTGTTGTTCACACTTTATTTAGGCAGCCATATTGTTGAGATTTTATAGGTGTAGCTTCCCCTTCTTATAGAGAAGACACAATCTCACAGCAGATATCCTGGTACTCTGGCTCTGATAGTAGCCCTACCCATCTTCCATAAAGTCTCCTGAGCCTTAGGTACCAGAGTTGTGTTGGAGATGTATCCACTGGGACTGAGGACCCTATTTTCAGTTGTTTTCTTTGTTTTGACCAGTTGTGGCTTTCTCTAACAATCTCAGTCTTATGAAAGAAAAAGAGAAACTTCTTTGATGAGGGTGGATATAAGGACCTGTGTGCATAAGGACCTACTAAGACTACAGCTAGAGATTATACTGGCTTGATAACCTAACCAAATGCACATGGCTGGTGAGGTCATAAAACCAATAGTGAAACCTACCATGCCCAGTATTTTTAGACCTAAATAGGTCTATATCTAAAACTGATATAAAAATGTGTGTATCATTTAATAATAGCTATCTTTAAAAAGGAAGTCACATTCAGAGTTTCTTTTTATTTGATTTTTCTTTTATGGCAATGGTTAATCACAACTTTGGCATAAAGTTTGTTAGTAGCATAGACTTTTCCTCTCTAGTCAGAATCTAAAACTCCCTGGAGATTTTGAAAATATTTTTATTTATTAATTTTCATATATCAATACTTTATTAATTTATATATGTATGATTAGGTATATTATTTTCTAAAAATCACTTATATATTGCTGGAAAGAATTCTCCAGGAAAAACATCTCTTTAATCAAGAAGGAGTATATGTAAAAAAGTTTGAAAACCAGTATATCTCTTTTATGAAGGAGTTACACACACT
>JADRCD010049291.1:0-14815 GCA_019843815.1 Montemys delectorum | reverse complement strand
ATAGAGTTAGATTATCATCAAGTGGGTTAAATTAATTTAATATAATGGTAGAGCTCATGCCAGATTCTTTGTTTCAACAAAAATTACTTTATATATAGATATAGATTAGATATAGATATAGATTAGATATAGATATAGATATTCAAGAAACATTATACATTTCTTGTTTCAAAAGGCTTCCAAATAGAGTATGTATTGTAAATTTCAGTAATTATTCAGTTTGTTCTAGTCATAGTATAAATTCTTCTGAGCTGTATAAGTTTAATGGTTACCACATTTTTATGCATAATTCTACATACATTATCAATTTGATATTAAACATATTGCAATAATCTCTTTTTAAAATTGATAGTATGTGGGAGTGTGTGTGTATATACAAGTAAATGACACAACCCACATGTTGGAGGTTAAAGGACAACATGCAGGAACTGTCTATCTTCTTCCATAATGTGAGTATACAGGACAGAGCTCAGGTCATCTGGTTTGGCCACAAGAACCTTTAGCCATTGAAGCATGTTGCCAGTTCTACTTGTGAAATACTTAAAGGCTTACCACACTTTCCATGAACAACAACTTGTTTCTTTGTTTGAGATAGGATCTATGTAGCACTGGCTAGCCTGGAACTAGATATAAGGACTATGTCAGCCTCAAATTCACACTGATCAACCTTCCATTGCCTCTGGAGTGCCAGGATTAAAGGGGTTCACCGACATTCCAACCAACAATAAGGATGTTTTGGTCTAATTTCTGTTTGTTTGATTTCTTTTAGGTACCGATATCACTATAGATCTCTACCTTTACAGACTGTAAGAATAACATGTATTATTGTTTAAAAAATCCTGGATAAATTTATCCTTTTAGAAGGAAATAGATTGTGGTGGAATACACAGTCCGTTAGATTTCTTTCTCAGCTTATTAGGAAAAGTATTCATTAGCTCTCTGCTAACTTACAGTGCTGAAAAGCAATTCTAGTAATGTCATTCTTTCCTTATGATCTAAGAGACTCTCCAGATAGGAAGCATACACAAATCCCCTAGATGTGTGCATGTTGACTTATGTATGCAAACAATATCCCCACTGTATGACTGGGTATACCTATTAGGGACTTTTCTTTGGGAAGACCCACTTCTAATCCTGATATTTGAGATGGATAGATCCACCATTTGGACCACACTTTCTGCTGTCAGCTTGTCTAAAGGACGTGGAAGAAACATGCATTCTACTTTTTGTTGCTTGCTTCCACTCTCGCTAGCAAGTTAGTTTCTCTACTGGTATTAGAACCTACTGCTTTGGGATTCTGGCATATACCAGATCAGTTGAAGCATCCAGTCTCAGATGCAACAACTATTGTACTCTTTAGACTTCTACTCAAAGGTAGTCACTATTATGTTTGCTGGACCACCACCTGTAAGTTATTCTAATAAATTCCATTTCTCTCTATGTACAAAGATTTATTCTATAAGTTTTGCTACTCTATAGTATCCCCCCCCCCAAAAAAAATAGTTCTAGGGCAACAGAAATCATTGCTCTAGATCATGTAGATCTAGGGATCATTTTAGGAGAAGATAAAGCCACTTGCAAAGGAAAGTCAAAAATTCAAAATAACACATTTTTCCCTTAAGGCTACTATGTAGGCTTTTGTTTAATAATTTGTAGAACTATCCTTAATAATTTAAAAAATAATATACATCAATCTTGAATTTATATAAAGATAAAAGAGTATGCGGTTATCTTTATCCATATAAATATTAGTCTACAAGGAATGGAGAAAAATGAAAATAGATATAAATGTTTTCAAGGGTGTTTAAATAATGAATATATAAGTCCAGGACTTTGATCTTGATATTTTGCAGACAAAGTATCAAGGGACATATAGATTCTTTGTAAATTCGAGGCTAGCCTAATCTGCAGAGCAATTCCAGGTCAGCCTGGGCTATACAGAGAAACTCTGACTCTAAATAATAATAATTGTTTTAAATTATTAAAATGAAGGTGGTTATAAGTTCAGTGGTTGTGATGGTATTACAAGACCTCTTAAGAGAGGTAAAAATAGAGCAGGCCTAAATAAAAAAGGGTAGCTAAATCAGATTGGAAGTCTTAATGACTTCAAATTGCTGGGTCAAAAGGATGTTATATTGGAAGTGAAGCTCTGTATTTGTGTTAACAGAAAAGAAGAAAAGGTTTTTGGACTCCTTTCAAAATAATAAAGATCAGATTCCATAGAGAAAGAACCCCCAAAGATCTCATCTATAAACAGGAGAAAATCAAAAGGACCATATACACTGGTAATGTATATTGCTAAGCCCTCTATTGAAACCATTCTGGAACTGAAAGGGTTCCAGAATGTAAGGTTTGTATATTGCAGAATAGAAGACCAAAGGGGGCAGCCCTGATAGGATTCAACCTCAGGGATGCTGAAATGTTGGGATCTGCTGTTCTAGATCTCTGACTGATCATATGTCAACTGCATCAAAACTGTTTCCTCTAAAGGACTTACTTCGAGAACATTTTCAGAATAGATAGTTCACTCATCTAGCCACTCAGACTGTTACAGTCAGGACTTCCCTTACTCCTGAACTTTCTCAGCATGCAGAAACTGGACTAAGACCATTGCATCTAGATTTCGAAAAACTGACCAATATCTCAAAAGAAAAACTGTACTACAAAGCAGCAGGAAGCAATTTTAAGAGAATTATGTCCTATTGCAAGGGTAGATGGTGTTGGTATTACTATGGATGTCAAATGCTTGTTACTATTTAATGGGGTGGTGAAAAATTGTAATAGTCTTGGAAGTGGTGGAAACAAAATATGGGAGGTTAGATTTAGGGCTTTCTCTCTTTCTTTTCTTTCCCCTCTATCTCTCTTTCTATCCTATCTACTATTAAGGGATATGGGGAGATGGATTGAAAAATAAAAAAGGGGGCTTATAGGAAAAATAGAGAAATAACAGAAAAAATGAGATTATTAAATTTACTCTTAGACCAAAAGGTATTAATAAGCCCCCAAACCTTATATTGGTGTGGATCTTTGTATATTGATACAAACTTAGGGATATATTTGGTTACAACATACTATGCCCATATGTATCAACTTTGATTAAGGTATTGTACCTCTGTAATTCTTAAAAAGCAATGTTAAGTTCTCATCCATTTGAAATCTTCTTTTGCAAATTGTTTTAGAATAAGCAAGAAGTTCAAGTTAGTAGTTAATCAAACTTATGGTCATGTCAGTTTATAATATTGTTAATTACAGTAGTATGTTGTCAAAATTGAACAGATAGAAAATAGATAGAAACAAAAAATTCAGATATATATATATATATATATATATTATAGATAGATAATAGATAGCCTTCAAAAACCCCAGAGATCTGCAGAATACAGAATTTAAAGATATTTTATTATTAAAATATCTTTGTTTTTTACAAGAAAACAGGACTGCTTTTGACAGCATCCTTATTCTACTTCAATGAAGATGACGGGCATCAATAACCTCCTTGTGGAGTTTCAATTGTGGCAAGTTAGTCACTGGGTATAGAATTGCCTAACTTTATCTGGAGACAGAATGATGTCCATAAAGAACAATCAGATGCAGGGAAAATAAATGCCAAGCTATTCCAAGACAGAGGAAGCAAGTCCTTCATAATCCCTGCTTCACAAAATGACAGATATTCTGTGCAAGAAGGCTGAAGATAAATGTCCCAACATTAAAGAGACAATTTGGTGGACTGTCCAGGCAGTCATCTGTCTCTGCATTTCTATAATTTTTGGAAGCTGTGACCCAGTACTACATGTGTACTAAAGTAATATTTATTCCTTATCAGGTCTCTGATGGGGTTAAATAGAGATAGTCATAATCTTACTATAAGTTTAAATTATTTAGGGTTTAAAAAGATGTGCTCAACCTAAGAATATGTTTTAAGGATGGCAATACAAGTTAGAATAAATTTTGATTTAAGTACAAAACTTTAAATGCACAAAGATAATAGAAATTTTCATTAATTGCCAATACTATGGATTGGACATTATAAAAGTATATTATATCTTATAGTTTTCTTAGTTGTTTCATAATTGTTATAACTATGGACTATTTATATTTGAAAGAAAAAGAGTCTTTTATTGAACTACAAAGGGGGTTATAGAGAGACTATATTGTATATATGGATGTATGTCAATTAAAAAACCTGTGGTCCATGACTTATGCAGGAAATAGAGGAAGGATATCCAGTAGAGAGAAAGGATTCTGGGATAGAGCCAGGAAAGATTGACCAGGACAATGGGATGAGATGGAGTCATGGTACCTGAACACATGTAACTACCCATGTAGCAGAATATAGGCTAGAATAAATAAAATATTTTAAGTTATATCTAGTCAGTGAAGAGCCTAGCTATACAGCTCTGGAGTTTGTAAATATATCTTGAGTCTGAGTTTTATTTCTGTGAGCATGAGAATGTGAGGTAGAACCAGAACCTTCTTCAACACTTATCAGTCACAAAGGTATTGCATACACTATCAATTTGACCAAGCAACTTCCTTCATAGACAGAGAAGTGGGACAGTGGTCCCATGGTTTTGAAATCCACTAATGTTACTATATTCCCTACCATCCAAAAGCTGCTGGTCTGATAGAAAATGAAATGTCCTTTTGAAGACACAGTTATAACACCAACTAGAAGGCAGCAGCTTTGAAGGCTAGGCAAGACCTCTCCAGAAGGCAGGACATGCTTTGAGTCAATGGTCATTTTATAGTATGTTTTTTGTCCAGGATCCATGGGCCCAGGAATCAAGGGGGTGGAAGTTGGAATAGTTCCACACACGATTACCCTAGTGATTTACTATGAAAAATTTTGCTTCCTTCTCCCATGACCTTAAATTCTACTGGCCTAGAAGATTTGGTTCCAGAGGGTAACCACTCATGTGAGGAACTACAACAAAAATTCCATTGAACTAGTTCAGACTTCCTTTTGGCCACAGTGTGCTTCTGATGCTCTTATGTCAACAATGACAGGAAAAATGGTGTTTGTAGTAGCGATTGATCCAGATTACCAAGGGAAAATTGAATAGCTTATCCATAATGAAGATATGAAAGATTATGTCTAGACTGCAGGAGACCCTTTGTGTTTCTCCTGGTACTAATATGTCCACTAACTAAAGCAAATGGATCGATCAATCAATCAATCAAACACACAAACTAACAAAAATACCCACAAAACCCTAATTCAGGCAAGATGTCAAATATCACAGACCAGTGAGGAGTGAAAGAATGGGTCATACCTTCAGGAAAACAAAGAAGCAGCCAAGATTTACTTAGGCGCTTGCTGAGGGCAGAAGAAATACAAAATTGTACTTTATATATAACTATGTGAGACATAAACACACACACACACACATATACATAAACATACAAACATACATACACATAAATCCACACATAAACACATACACACACATACTAGCTAAGGGCCATGTGACCAGTTACATAAAGGAGGTTTGTAATTGGCAGGCATGTTTCTGTCATATTTTCTTAAGAATGTGTTTGTACTTCTTTGTATTTTCTTTCCTCAATTTTCTATCAAGTAATATAACATCAAGTAAGGAAATGTCAATGGTTATCATATTTAAGTTTGAGATATTAAGAGAATGTCCCTACTGAGACATTCCTGGATAGCCTAAACTTGCAGTGTGATTGTTGTTACATGAGGGATAGTTGTATCATGTCAGGTGTAAATATGACCTGGTTAATTAAGATGGTGATTGTGCCTGAGTTAGTTATATAATATTTATGTGTAATTTTGACCTGGTTATTGTTTTCATTGGAAAGTTAAGTACGACATTTTGAGATATGTATGTATGTGAAGTTGACAAGGAGTGGACTTAGCATGTCTTGCTTTTTTTTTTTAACTTGACTGCATTTGCAATTAACTAAAATCTAAATGAGTAGGCACGCTGGTAAAAAGACCTTTTCTTCATTAAATACTTTGAAGTGAGAAGATGCTTTGTTATCCTGGTCCTTGGAGTGGGAGGATAAACCTTTAATCTGTATCTTTGGAGGTGACAAGATACATCTTTAATCTGGGCCTCACTTTCTGCTGGCAACCTATATGAAGCATACAAGAGAAAGAAAACGCCCTTCTTGCCTGCTTGCTCTTGCCTCAATGGCAAGTCCACTCCTTCTCTGGCATTAGGGTGTACTTCTGTGGGATTCTGGTATATACTAAAGACAGGTGAGACATCCAGCATTGTAGACTGAACAACTACTGGATTTTTGGACCTTTCATTCATAGGCAGCCATAATTTCATTACTTGGACCAGTGCCTGTGTGCCTTCCAAATAAATCCCTTTTGTGTGTGTGTGTGTGTGTGTGTGTGTGTGTGTGTGTGTGTATGAGAGAGAGGGGGGAGTGGGGAAGAAGGAGAGAGGGAGAGAGAGAGAGAGAGAGAGAGATTCATTCTATAAGTTCTGTTACTCTGGAGCACCCTGATTAATACACTATTCATTAGTGCGTATGGGTATGAATACTTTAAGTTTCTTTTGAACTGATATAAGGGTACATATTTTAAAGGATGTCATATTTTTAATATTATTAGTTATTTCATTTATTTACATTTCAAATGCTATCTCCCTTCCTAGTTAAACCTCCTATCCCCTCCCCCATACCTCCTGCTTCTATGAAGGTGCTCCCCCATTCACAAATCCCCTCCTGTCTCAGTGCCCTAGCATACCCCTATGCTGGGTCCTTGAGCCTCATAGGACCAAGGGGGCTTTCCTCCCATTGATGCCAGACAAGGTAATCCTCTGCTACATACGCAGCTGGAGCTATGGGTTCCTACACATGTACTCTTATTTTAGATATTTGGTTTGTATATTCAGCAAGCATAAGCATAGATAAAACTTTTAATTAGCATTATATGCAAATACCAACAAAAAGGAGAAAGAACAAATATGCTGAAAATGGTATCCTGTAAATTTAATGGGTATTATTTTCCCCTATAATAAGTTAAGTGATGTGAAAAAGACTCTGGATTATAGCAGAGCTGAAGATTTTCCTTTAGCATGCTGGTTTCTGTCTCTCCTCCACTGTCTGTGGCATGCTAGAGTTTGTCCTCATGCTTGCCAATGGCTAGTGCTTTTCCTAAGATATTTTTTCCCTGTGGTTTAGTGAGAAGGGGAAGGAGGAATCTGTAGGACATTATTTGTTCATTTTAGAGATGAGAAAAAAAAGAGGTTTTCGTTTGTTTGTTTGTTTGTTTGTTTGTTATTTTGGCTATGAAAACATGTTTCTGTGTTTTGTTCCAAAATTTAGATAGATGACCCTTAAATAGAGAGAGAATTTAGAAATTTGAAAAGAAGTGAAAAGAGGCCAGATGTAAAGTTGCTCAGCAAGCCAAATGTCAACTGTGACACCATGTTGTCTCCACTACAGGTGTGTTATTAAGTTATGAGTACTGTTATCTACCTGCAGAAGAATATCACACACATTATTACCACTTCAACGAGTCATATGTTTTCTAAAGACTATTGCTGATTTTATGTGTGTTCATACAAACTCAGGTTATGTGAAATCTATTTCACATGGCACCACCCTAGGCTAGAATATTTAAGCCTTTGTTAGACACTTATTTCATTTTTAATATAAAGTGGCCATCCTGGGCCGTGTAGAAACACTTCCTGTAATCAAGTAAGGAAGGTAAGAAGAAACTTGAAGTTTCAGAAGAAGGAAAAGTTCTACTGTAAGTCTGTATCAAAAACCACAGCATCTGGAAGTACCCTGAAGCCTGCAAACTCAAAGCACAGTACTGTTTCCTACCTGTGAGCCTGCCTTTCAAACCAGTGATAGAAATATTGAAAACTCCAACATACCTATGGTAACATAAGCCAGTTCAATGAAAGAAGCCCTTAAGTTGGTTGCTGTCCCTTAATAGCAAGTAGAGAAAAAGGAGAAACATAGCAGAGTGCAATAGCTAGACACCACCCTCCAGTAAGTGAACTCAACATCAGATGCATGTTGTCTAATTGATTCAACTTCTTCTGGAATTTCCTGACTGATAAAGCAAATAGAGTCACAACTGAGGTCAGTTTACTCAACTGAAATATAATACTATCTCAAATGCATATATGTATGTATATGACCTGACTGAATGCCTCTTTATCATGCAATGACAAGCACACGTGTCTGCAAACACGTGAGAGGCACCATTCAACACGTAAGTATGTTACCTCTGTGACGTTCATAAAACGAGTTTTCCTAAAGGAAATACATTTACATAATTTAAGGTATTAAATTAGTGATTATATTTAATGAATTTCGAACAATGTCAGGCCTATATTAAGTACTACATGAATGTCCCTCATCTTCTAATGATTATTATTATAATTATCAGTATAGTCATTGGAAAGCATAAAGCATATTGATACTGAGATGATTAAAAAAGGGACACCTTTGTTCCAGAAGCTGCCTGGCATATGTTTCAAGGCAATAAACCATCAACTCCACTAATGGAACTAATAGGTTAAGTTTCCCATGTTGCCTGAATTATTTCCCTGAGAAAATTAAATTTTCTTAATAGAAAATCTAATTTTATCTCCAGTAACTTGAAAATCTTAATTAGTGACACAAAAGCCATGTTAAAATTACTTAGATCAGAAATAAACACATCATTATACCAAAATAAACAAATTGAAGTGCTACTGTAGTTTAGTTGACATTCAACACACAATGTCTTGATAAAAAATAAGATAGAAACAGGCAATTTCAAAAGGCAAGGAAAACATCAGTCCCATAAATTAAATTGATTAACTTTCATACTTAATCAATCACAGGCATAAATCTTACACGATCTGCTGGTGACCTCAGTCATTCTGTTTAATCATGCACACCAATAGCAGTGTAATGCCTGATTTTCCAATTAAAATAACTTTGCAATTAGATCTAATTAACGTGTTCCAATTAAATAGGTTAAATGCAGCAGTATTCAATAAATTTAAACCCCATACTTTTCTCTTGGTAAAAAGGTTCTCTAAAAATGTTTGAATAAATAATCCTTTTGGTACCAAGGCATAACAAAGGAAGGATGGAAAGGTCCACAGCCTGGCTAAGCAGTAACATAAGCCAGATATGGCAGAGATGAGCAAGCATCCCATGTTTCTCAGTTATCCAAAGGATCAACTCATAAACCCTTCACAGTAGCCACTCTGTGGATATGATCACCAAGTGTTTGGTGAGAGGACTATCTTCCCTTTTATAAAAAGGGAAGATAACTCACCTTTGAGCCATGTAGTTTCAATATGAATTCTTCATAAAAATCATAAATGAAATGTGATTTGTTAGAAGTGGAAATTGATACATTCTTCCTGTGGCCACTGCTTAAAATAGTACACAATTAATTTATATTAATTCTACATGTATTTGTACATGTAGAATGAAAATAGAAATATAATATATCAGAGCTCATAGTACACAGCAAAATTTAGAGATACAAATGCCAATATAAATTAAGACATTCAAATAATAACTTTATAATGCATTTTGTGGTTTTAAAAATGTCAGGAAAATTAAAATTCAGAAATAGTAGATGAAAAATAGAGAGAATGTCAGAAATGAATCAAATCTAAATGAAAAGAATACAATAAATCATCAATAATAAATCATCAATATATAATTGGGTATTTGAAAAGATAAACAAGATTGACCAATGGTATTCCAACTAATCCCTTGAAAGAGAGAAAAGACAAAACAGTAAACATATATAAGAAAATGGATAAACTACAATAAATACAAATAGAAGTAGGAAGTTCGGCAGAGCAAAATCTGAAAATGTATATTCCCATAAAGTAGAAAACCTAAGAAAATGTAAATGTGTCGATGGATATGAGAACACTTGCCAATGTGCTAGCCTCAACCACAACTATTATGCTAGAACTGAAGTTTTAAGGCTATTCTAAAAGCCTTCAAGAGCAATATCATTGAAGTATTTTCTGGTAACAGAAAATAATCTGACAGATTCAGACTCTATAACTAGATAAAAAAATATTTTGAAAGATTCATTACAATTTTGAGATTATAAAAAAGTAAATGTTAAAAGCATAATTAAAAGACATTATCAAACTTAGAAAGCCAACTGTTAGTGTTGGACTGGAGAAAATCTTTTGGGACATAAAGGCATTTGATGTTAGCTCTTTCCTCCGATTCTGGAACTTTGCCTTACATTCACTAGAGTGGGTCTTTAAAATGGGTAATGAATTAGTTTCTAGAAGAGTCATTTCTTCAGATTGAGTCGCAAATACTTGAAGCCTCCAAGTGGGCAGGCGGGTTTGTAAGGATGAAGGTGGAAAGACAAAGTTGTCTTCTTAAAGCAAGTGCATGGTCTTTCTAGGAAAGAATGGGAAAAATTAAGACAGAGGCAAATTTTGAGGAATTTTGAAGAGAATAAAGGTTTTCGTTTTACTTATGAAATGAGAAAAAAATCCTGAACTACATGAAATATTATTCAAAATAATTTATATAATGAAACTAGTCTGACTTGTGTTACTTGCAAACTGCATAGAAGTCTAATATAGATGGAGGTTATTGAACATTACTAAAACATCTACTATTAATGCCTAATATTTACATAGATGAGCTACATATAAATCCTGGGAGAGGAGAGAGAGAGAGAGAGAGAGAGAGAGAGAGATCTACTTTTCCAGGTTTATTTTCAGTCTAAAGATGACTAAAACATATGCCTTTGAACTAAGGGTAATATTTTTAATCACATATCAAAGGTATGCTTGTAGAAATATCTTCTACCCTCTAAACACCAGGGATAGAAATTTTCTCTTTAAAAATTTTCCAATGTTTTTGGGACTCTTAACTCCATGTTTCTCTTGCCTTCATCTGTCAACAGGCAATTTTTTTCAGGAGTGCATCCAATTCCAGACCGTCAATGTTGCCCAAAACACATTTAATAAATGACTTCTCAATTCTTTCTTCGCTTTCTAGCAATTCAAGAAGCAATTGATTCACTTTCTTAACCTGCACAATTTATAAGTGGCCAACTATCATTGTGAGTAATGTTCCTCCAGGTTGACAGAAATTATGAATTTCCCACCAAAAAAAGTGCCGGTGTCATCAGAGTCCTACCCATACATCACTTTACCATCAGGGCTTAGGTTCAAATGCCATTTTGTGACTGTATTCCTATAGTCATATGCCAAGCCCATCAATGTTTATTCAGCAATTTGCAAGAAAAATGGTGGCATAAGTCATGATTAATAGCCAGCAACCCACCTTTGCTGATCCTATGACATTTCTATAGAATCTTCTATGGGATGATTACTATCCTGTCTAAGAGTTGTAAGAACCCTCTTGTAAAGGGGCTCACTTTTGGGATGGCTCCTGTTGATTTCATAAACCCTTCAAAGAGAAAATAAATCCACATAAACTAGACGAACTGGCCTGTGTTACAGTGCTTCAGATTTTCTCTGCACTATCTAGAAATGGAGACATATAGTTTAAGAGATAGAAAAGGACTTGCTAAAATAAATAGGAAGTCTAAGAAACGATTATGTTGGAAAACACGATATTAAGAATAAACTTGAAGATGAAATGTATTTAAAACTATACTACCTATAATGAGAAATTTTGGTATTTCTTCCCACTATAAAACTTGCAAGAAAAATTGGGAAAGGGGATTAATGAATTCAACTTGTTTTTATTAAGAAAAATTAAGTATGAAGAAGGAAACTGCAGGGAGTAGTTGAGACTTGGAGTTGAACCATTTAATCAGAATGACTGACAATAGATTCTGTGGTAATGCTTAAGTTCTGTACTGTGACACCAAAGGAAAGAAAAGATGTAACAGGTAAAGGGCATGTCCTGTGGACTTGGTTAGATCAATTGGATTGGGAAGGAAATATATTTGATGATGTTTTTTCACAGGCAGAAACACTGACTTATCTATGAGTCTGTCTGTCTGTCTGTCTGTCTGTCTGTCTGTATATCTGTGATTCTTATATCTACCTAAATGTGTGTGTATGTGTGTATGTGTGTGTATGTGTGTATGTGTGTGTGTGTGTGTGTGTGTGTGTGTGTGTGTAGGCCAGTAGAGTCCATTGGATCTCCAGAAACTGGTTAAGGCTAGTTGTGAATGGGTACTAGGCATTGAAATCCGGCCCTTTACAAGAAAGGCAGCTATTCTTTTAAACATTGGGCCATATCTCTAGTCACAAGAGAGTGAATTTTATTATGAAATAATTTTTTGGAGATTTTAAATCTAAATACTGGAAAAGGAAGCTGAAATAGATGAGCATTGGATGTATGTGGAAACAGTGCAACAGAAATTTCCTAGAGTCCATGAAAATAACTCTAATAAGGACTACTAGTAATGAAATTAATCTTAGTAATAAAAATATGGAGTTTGGATGGCCATATTTTGTAGCCAGGTAGAGCTTTCAGTTGTGGGACTAGCTTGCATATATTGAGTTTTTGACAGAGGGAGTCCTGTGGAGCCTCTTTACAACAAGGCTGACTCCAGGTCAGGAAGTCTATCCCTAAAACCTGACAATGGGACCTCATAGCTTAGGAGAACATCCACACAGCTTATTGATTAGTAGAGATGTCAAGCTGCTATGAGTTAGGAGCCTTCACCCTTATGTTCTAATCCATATAGCATGAAAGGTACTGTGTAGGCTACAGATAGAGGAACTTGGACACTAATCACAAAATCCTAGATCTCCAATCTGTTCCATAGGTAAAGGGTGGCAATGGTGGTTCAGAGCTTGTGGGAGTGGCTAACCAATGTCAGTTAAACTTGAGGCCCAAGTCACAAAAGGGAGCCAGTTCCTTACATTGCCTGGATGGCCAGGAACAAGAAGCTAGGTAGACTAGGGACACATGGCTTAGTATCTTATATTAACAACATTTCAGGAAGTTATTTGTCCTTGGGCAAGTGGGATTTACAGGTTATAGATATTTTTGTTTTATAATCTCTTAAACACAGTTTAAATAACTGAAAGCATAACTTTAGCTCTAAGAAGACCTTTAATCCTACCACTTAGAGAGGCAGAGGGAGGCATGTAAGTTCTAGGCTAGAACCAAATATGACCAGAAAAAGAAGATAAATGGAACAATTTCTCATGATATTCTGCTATACATAGATGAGTGCCTTATCATCAGAGAAGCTGCCTCTGGTAGCAGAAGGAAGCAGATGCAAAAGACCCATAGCCTGACATTATGCAGATAGAGTTTAAATTGGAGTTCTCTATCTGGTCTCTTTCCTAGTAGATCAGGGAACCCCACAGTAGAGGGGAAGGAAAAATGGTAGAAGCCAGAGAAGATGGAGGACATTAGAACATGGCCTACTGAATCAATTCAGCAGTGTTCACATGGAAGACTAAACTGGAGAGCCATGGGCCAGCATGGATCTGTATCAGGTCCTCTGAATATATCTTATGGCTGATAACTTGATATTTCTTGTGGGACTTCTGACAGTAGTGCTGGACGAATCTCTGACACTTTTCCTTGATCTTAGAACATAAGTAAAGAAAAATGAAATTGATCTAAATAGAATAGAAAGTCAAACCAAAAATAACTCTAAATAGAGGAATGTAAAAAATAAATCAAAATAAAGCTAAGGATGATCAGAGTTTTGTGGGTTTTGAGGTATACTTGGAGTCGTGATCCCTATATCTATCAGTGTCTTTTGAGTTGACTATTGATGTATAAAACAAAAACAACAAATCACCAATAGCCTTATTTATTCTCTGTTACATCCAGAATTCCCATCCCCATTCAGTGCCATTTATTATATTTATTCCTTCTAGGATTGCTTAGACCACTTCATTATCAGGAAGCATGTGTTTCTAAAAATGTTCCACAGTTATCTTGGATTTTCAGAGACATGTTTCTTTGCCTGCTTGGAAGTCCATGTATTGATATTAAGTAGTCTTAGTTATTTGAAAGTAACCAGCTTGGATAGCATCCAAGTCTACTGCTTCATCTTGTGAGACAAACTCAAGAGGCCACATCAAGATTCTGATAGCTTTGTGCTTTTCAACTTCTGCCTTTGACTGTATTAAAGAAGAAAAGTTCTATTTAACACTGGTCCTTTCTCAACTTTTTACCATGCTTTTTCATGTGGATAATAAAAGAGGCAATGGCTAAAAGAGAATATGTAAAACCAATAGAATCAGCTAAGCTGGACCCATAGGGGCTCACAGAAACTGAACCATCATCCAAAGTACATGCATGGGATATACCTAGACCCCTTACATATATGCAACACGTGCAGTTTTGTCTTCATGTGGGACCCTAACATTAGCAGGAGCAGGAGCTGTTCCTGACTGTGATGCCTGCCTTTCAACCATTTTCCACTAACTTGGGCACCTTATTTAGTCTCAGTAAGAGAAGATGCACCTAGTCCTACTGCAACTTGATAAACCAAGGGAGTTTGATATCCATGGGAGTCCTCCCATTCTCTGAGGAGAAAAGAAGGGGAATTTGGGCAGAGGAGTGTGGACAGGAAGTATCTGAGAAGAGAGGGGGTAGAGAAGCTCCACAAAGTATGTAAAGTAAATAAGTAAATTATTTAAAATACTTTTTAACAAAATGTGTGGTGATTTTTCAACCTCTGCATCAGAAGGATTAAATCTACTAAATGGACAAAAGGAAAAGATAAGAAAATATGTTCTTCTGTCTCTGTCTTTTAACCCTTCTCAGCAATTCTGTCCATCAGCAATATTAATCCAGCCTTTATACACATATAGAAATTATAGTTTGCATGGCTGGAGTGGGGAACACATAAATCTACTGTGTTGTGTGCATAATGGTTTGTGTCACG
>JADRCD010049270.1:0-10770 GCA_019843815.1 Montemys delectorum | reverse complement strand
GGATCTTCTCTCTCCATGGATGTGTAAGTTTGGGAGCACTCAGTCTCTGAATGGGTTTGCATTTGTTTTCTTCCTGTTGCCAACCTGGAGGCCTGGAAGGGAAAAGTTGGCACTTCTTTTTTTGCCATGCAATGGCCAGGCATTAAGGAGGATGCCCCCAAAATCCCACCTGAAGAACCTGAGGGTTCTCACCTGGTTTCTGGAGAATCTGAGCATTCCCATCTGATTTGTGAACCAGCTGTAGGTCTCCACCACTCATGTGCATGGAGAGTGACATCATCTGAAAGGCTGCTTTCCTTTGGCTTTTGTTTTCTCAAGAATGCCATTCTTTGTGTGTCTCCGTACCCACTTTTAGGCTATCATCTAGATTTTCAAAAGAAGACAGGTACAGAGCACACCTCTGGGTCTGGTTCTGAGCCATTTTAGGGACTTCTACCAGGTTGCAGAGGACTCAGGGATAATTGTTCACTGTGTTAAGCTCACTACTGCCGGGGGCCAGCACCAACTGGGGTATTTCTTCCTTCTTGCCAGTTCTTCTTGAGGCAGTGGAGGGGGAAGGGTGTAGATGTGGATAAGATTTAGTCTTATGATTTCTGAGATAAGACTTGGTCTTACAAGAAATTTAGGGTTGCTGTATAATAAAAAGTTTACTTATCTAAGTCTAAGTTACTCTGCTATCATAGCTGACCTAGCTTTTGTGATCCTCTTGAGACCAGAAACTGCAGTTTCTGACACTTAGCAGCTCATCCTAAAACAGAAGGAGATTAAGTAAAGGATTGATTGCTAGAGTCTTTTCCCTATTGTCCAGATGCCTCTTACTTGTTGGGCTGGGGGAAGTTTGGAGCAATAAACTTCTATTGAACCAGAAGAAGAGAATAACACTTGAAGATGGAAAACTTTTACATAAGCAAGTATGCATAATGTCACATAAATTCACATCCAGATTCATGCTGATTTACGTACACACATACATACATTCTCACAATTACATACTTAGACACACATCCATACTTACATATAAATATGGAGCAAAAGACAAATCAAGACCAATTAGTGAAGAAAAAACTCACTAATTCCTGTTGAAAAATGGAGCTCCAATCTTTATTACATAGAGAAAGAAAAGGCTTCTACCCTTTTAATGCTAAATGAATTAAACTCATGTTTGTAAGAAAAAAGCTTTGTTTCTTTTAATAAGACTAAGCTTGCCTTGTCCTTACCTGTTCTGTCCCATGGTAAGGAGAAGCCTGCCTGCTCCTTCTGCTCTCTGCAGCACCTTCTTTTTTCCTCTTTCCCTCTGCATTTGGCATATTGCTCTCTTAGTATTTTATGTTACCTATAGTTTCTAAGTTATTCCACTCTGCATTCTCCTTCTAATCTAAAATGTGTTCTGTCTAAAAACTTCTCCTCAGCTCAGTTCCTCTCTCAGCCCAGTTCTTTCTCAGTTCAGTTCTTCTACCCTCTGTTCCTGTCACCTCAGTCCCCCAGTTCTGACTCTTCCCTTTGTCCTTAGCCCTTAAATATCTTTCAGAAAACATGATCACATGTTAAAAAGTTCATTAGAAGCTCACACAGAAAATCAAATCATAAATTGAAATAGAAGTTTACAACAGAGAGTGTTTACATGCATATCTATTAGGAGCAATTATCTAGCTAGACATCCATCACCTGTCTCAGCTCCACAGGATCACTGAAGGTTTAAAACCATAAGTAAAGTTTTGAATAGATAAACCCAGTCAATACTGTATCTTCTATCCTAGCACCTATAATAAATTGTTAGTCCCCCTTTTATAACCTTTGGTTAATTGTTTTACAGCTTGGAATGTGCATTGAGTAGGAGAAAGTCTGGTTACCATCTAAGAGCAATTAACTTCTGAAACTTGGGAGACTGGCAGAGTTCTCACTGCAGTTTTGACTGTCAGAAAAGGACCTAATAGCAGTCCCACTATAAATGAGCTTAATAATCACTGGTATAATTTTAGGAATTCTTATAGGATCAACATAAAGTCTTAGGTCATTTATTTATCTATATAACATCACTATAAGACAGTACAGCTTCATGGATCTGCAGAGATTGCTCCAAAGGGGTGTGCTATTACTTAGTGATTATTATATATGTATAATAATAACAGGAAAAGCATGTAAATAGCAGGAATCTTTCCTAAAATTAGTCTCTTACAGCCTTGCTTAATAAGGGCTCACCTGTTGCAGATTATATAATGATCCGAGGCAGGCATTTCAGGATGATCACCTGCTAGTCATTAACTTGTCCTATTATGGCTCCTGACACACTACCACCTTTTGCATGGATGAATGCAACCTTTAAGGCTGACCGGTAGAAGGAGGTAACTTTTCATCTCCCCATCATTTACTGGGTAAAAGCTATAGTCTCTGAGGTACCAGATCATTCCAACCAGGTGCCTTATATCATCACTTGGCAGTATTTAGTGAAAAACAAACAAACAAACCAAAACCAAAACAAAACCCTGTTTGGATGAAACCCTTTTTTTGTTACCAGCTAGCTGTACCACCCCTGCTCTTCTTCTCTTGGAGGCCCCAGCGGCCAGGCTTACTTCCTCCTTCAGCTGCCTAAGAGGATCTTTGCCTCTCTCCTTATGTTGCTGCTGTAGCTCCTGCCTCACAGGGGCAGGAAGAAGAAGACAGAGCCCCTAACTCATCCTGGAGTCCACTCAGGCTCAAGCCGCCCAGAGAGCTGATTCAGCTTCGCATCTGGCTGACTTGACCACAACTCTAACCCTCTGGGCCACAGGACCCCCAGATCTCCTGGGGAGACAGTTTATGACCTACTTGCCTTTGGCTAGTAATGATCTGTATAATTGAAAGATTCAACTCCCCAAACCCCCTTTCCAGAAAGTCTCTCAGCTCTTAACAGCGCTTCGAGACTCAGTCATGCTGACTCAGCAGCCCACCTGGGATCACTGTGAGCAACTGTGGCAGATCCTCTTCACCACTGAAGAGACGGAGAAGATTGTGGTTGCCACCCAGAAATCGGATCTGGGGACAAATGGGTTGCCCACATATGTCCAGGCCAATATTGACAATTCTGTCCCCTTGATTCCACCTGACTGGGATTACTACGCTGACGGAAGTAAGGAGAGACAAATTTCCCAGCTGCCATTAGAAAGATTAAAAGCCGAACCCCAAGTCCTCCAAACTCTACCACAAAAAAAAAAAAAAAGAAAATGGTCGACTGGACTGTCCTTCTGCATTCACCACATCACCTGCCACAACACCCACTCCAGCATCTTAACCAGGACCCCTTGAGATTATTAGCACTAATCGGGTTCTGAATTTTTCCCATTCAGATCTGACTCAATCTAGGTGCTCAATCTGCTTTCTATGAAAGCATTACATTTTTTACCAGACCTCCCTACTCCCTGGAGCCCCAAGTTTCTCAGGGTTTAGGGTGCATCTTCTCTGACTAAACCCAGACCCTGCAGTCCTCTGCTGTATATGCATGTGTTAGGGGCCTCATATCAGCTGGTGTATGCTGCCTGGTTGGTGGCTCAGTGTCTGAGAGATCTCCGGATCCAGATTAGTTGAGACTGTTGGTCTTGCTATAGGGTTGCCCTCCTCCACAGCTTCTTCCAGCTTTTTCCTAATTCAACCACAGGAGTCACCAGCTTCTGTCCATTGGTTGGGTATAGGTAATCTGCCTCTGACTCTTTCAATTGCCCTCAGAAAGGCCCAACAAGCAGCTGAAAGACTCAGAGGCAGATATTTACATCCAACCAATGGACAAAAGCTGGTGTTACAATTCTTAGTGACTATTCACAGGGAGCACTAATAGCAACCAATGTAGATGGCACCAGACAGGGAAAGCCAAATTGATCCTGTAATTAATAACAGAGCCGGGTCTTTGTGTTGAAAATTAGATTCTGCCATAACATTCACATCTGGGAAAATCCACTCTAGTTTCTACTAGCATAAGGTAAGCCTATCTGTCGCCCCGGGAGAATGCTTGGTGGGCATGCACCTCAGGACTCACCCCTTGCACAGACACCCTGATTGTGAAAATCCCCTCTAACTTCTGTGTCCTGGTACAGTTAGTTCCCTGAAACAACTTATTGTATAGAAAAGCTTTTCTCAATCAATTAAGTGCAATTCACCTAGTAAAAAGTGTTGCTCTACTGTGGTATTATCTATCCTGCTGGACATAGGATGGGGAATTGGCATGAGATCTTCAAGCCTTAGTGTTGTAAGATCAAAACTATAAAGCCCTATGCAGGGTCATAGATGCTGAAATAAAAATAACTAAATAAAAACATCTATCACAGCTCTAAAAAATTCTATTGACTCGCTAGCAAAAGTAGTTCTATAAAACAGGACAGACCTTGATATGGTATTCTTTCAACAAAGAGGATTATGTGCAGCCTTAGAGAAAAAATTGTTTTTTTTTTTTTTTTATGCAAACCACTCAGGCATAGTTGGGGAATTCATGTCCATACTCAGGAAAAGATTCAAGAAATAAACTAAAATCAGAACAAAACCCAACCAACTGACAAAGAAAAAAATGGTATAACAAATAACTAAGTCTCCTTGGTCAACAACCCTTGTCTCAGCCATAACTGGCTCCCTTATCATATTCCTATTAGTTCTGACATGTAGACCATATATAGTTAATGCTTTAGTTAGGTTTATCAAAGAACACATTTTCACTATTCAACTAATGATTCTCAGACAACAATATCACCCTCAAAATCATCTCAAGGATCTGAGGGGACTGTATGGAATAAATTGGCCTATGCCAGGCTAAGTCCATGACAGGCTGCAATCTAGCAGTTCAGGAGACCAGGCCTGAGTTCCTACTTCCTAGAACTGGGCAAGTCAGTTATTGGAACAATAACAGGCTTACGTAAAAGGGAACCCCCTCCCTAGCTTTCGAAAGAAGAGTTAGCCAGACTTGCAGCCAAGAGGTCAAGAGCTACCCCTCCTTGGCATGAAGCAAGAATATTTAGTCAAGTGTGCTTGAAGCAAGACCTTAACCAATCATAGCATCAACCAGACCACCATAGAACCCACCAATCAAAGTATAGCTCACCTACCCTAATGCTCTTCTTTTTAGCTTTAAAAGTGAATGTGCAAATTCAATCGGGGTTCTTCCATCTGAATAGATTTGGATCTCTGCATGCAGAAATTTGTTCAAAAATGCTCTTAGTTTTCGCATACTATTTGAGTCTGGGGTATCATTTTTCAGCGATTCATGGACCTTAACATTTGCTATATAGAAGTAACTGTCTGCACACATAATTATTTTAACTTCACTTTCCAATCCTTAAAAAACATATTGCTTTGCCATACCAAAAACATTAGTGTAAGGTGTTATTTAACATAAATCGTGTTTGTTTTAAGGGTTATTTATAATTGGAAATGTTTTTGAAGGGTCATACTGTCTTCACTGTAGCTATAAAAATATGTTGAAATGTCAGCCTTTGTGTGTATATTGCTTGAAACTGGAACGAAAGTGATAAAGAAAGTTATTTTACTCTTGTCAGAGTGATGAATTTGAACAATAAAGAGAAAATATAAAAATTGACATAGGGAATTCTGTAATTGGAAGTTTTAGCAATTTAGTTATAGATACTTATTGACCTTTCTTACATCTCTAGTTTTATATCTTTGTCAAAAGGCTGTATTTTCATTTTAATCAAATACATCATGTTAAAAACATTTCACCTGTATTTTGTAAAATAATCTTTCCAAAGGTTATGTCTCAAAAGCCTCTTGCTATTTTACTCCCATTGCACTAAAATACATAGTTACTAAGTATCTCATAATTTGAAATACTTTTGCCTAAAATAATGGGCAATGTGATTTTTCCAGTAGATTTATGAGGCTAAACTAACATTATACTATCAGTAAAATATGTAGACTTTAAAATTTTTTCTTTCACAATTAGTCACCAAACATTTAGTGAAGCAATGATTTCTATTGACTTACTGAGAATGGTCTGCTAGACTCTTAATTTTATATTGTTTTTCCTCTGACATAGGATTTCAAATAGTAAGCACAGGTTAGAGTTTTATTTTTAACCTAACATAAAACTATTTTCACCACAGAAATTTATGAGTAAATCAAAGGATTTATGTCATATATATCCAAAGTAAATGTCGGAGTCTAAAAGTCTGGCAGTTCCCTCTTCCTATTGGTTACACTGCTTCATTATCTAGTCTATTTTATGTCTTTTTACATATTTCCTTGAGGGTGAAAACATACTACTATATAAATTTATGTCTGATTCATGCCATTATCCATAGTAGGATTCCTTCTACCTTATGAAAAGAATATAAAATCTGTGACCTTTTTTTGTGTTGTTCTTTCTGAGCAATGAAAGTTTCAGGTATTGTCCTTTGTCAAAATAAATTTATTCTAGGCAGATGTTTGATGAATATGGTATAAGCAGGTTTTCATTGGATCCTTTATCCGTCAGTAAAATAGTCCTAGTCATATCAGAAGCCATAGGGCTGTAAGAGAAGTTTATGTGTGATGATTTCAGTTACCCCACACTTTGAGATATGAGCTGGGAGTCAGGTCATCCTGGGAAGAAGGCAGCTCTGTGTGATTATCAGTATTTCTTAGTTAGCATTGCTGAGACACTAACCAGCTTTCTCTATTTTTTTTTTTAAAAGTGGCCTACACTGGGCCAGACACTGGTACTCTCTTCACTGTGACTGCCTTTAGTTGAAGAGTGCTCCTGTATTTGTGAGAGTCTATTCTCTACAGGAAACACCAAAAGGTTGCAATTCAGAGCACACGAGCTACATTTGACTGATAACTCTGCAACTCCAAAACTTTGAATCTGAGATATGATTCTTCAAACCAAGGTACAAATCCTACCAGTTATCAATACCCTTTGTTGGTTTCACTTGCTTATTTATCTGTTGATACATATGTGTGTGGTCATGTGCTTACATGACGTAGAGTACAGAAAAACAGAATGCGAATATTAAAGGATGATTTAGGGAGGGATGCAGGAGTTAGACTGGAGTGAAGAATAAGTAATCAAGACAATAAAAGGCATTCGTATGTGAAACTTTCAAAAGAAGAATAAAAGGAGGAGGAGGAGACGGAGGAGGAAGAGCCTACTATTAGCTTGTTGGGAGACAGGAATGGTTCCTTGTTCCAGTGAAAGTTACATAGTCTCAGTAAGGAAGCACTAACCATAGCAAAACCTCACAATGTAAAACCTCACAATGATCATTAGAGGAACTGAAAGAAATAGTAAAAGGACAAACAATCAACATGATGGGGAAGACATGTTCTGTATAACTGATGTTAATAATACTACACACATGTAAACATGCATTCAATACCACAGAAATAAACCAGCATTCAGTAATGTAACATACACGTTAACATGTATTCAATGACTCAGCATACATGTAGACATGAATTCAATGACACAGTGTATGTGATATATATGAATGCACACACACACATACACATATATATATATATATATGTATATGTATATATATATTCAATGATCCATCACAGCTAAAGACATGCATTCAACAACTCAACATGAGTGTAGGCATACATTTGGCATTGTGACATAATTGCGATGACAATGGTTTATGAAGGGAAGTCCTTGGTCCTATTTACTTTGGATTGAATTTTTCAAACAGATACTCTAAATGTAAGCTAACATATTCTATCTGTTTTGGGTAACTAGATATTTATATGGAAACACTATTACGAGTTAAACTTGCCTGTGTTCTATTGCCCTACCCATTCCCATTCTAGAAGTTGTATTTTCTCCATTCTCATGGGGTTCTTTCTTGTTTCTTTGTCCTTACCAGCACAAACAACATATAGATAGATAGACAGATAGACAGACAGATAGACAGACAGACAGACAGACAGACAGACAGACAGACAGACAGACAGATAGATAGTGTATTAGTCAAGGTTTCTATTCCTGCACAAACAACATGACCAAGAAGCAAGTTGGGGAGGAAAGGGTTTATTTGGCTTACTTTCACATTGCTGTTTATTACAAGGAAGTCAGGACTAGAACTCAAGCAGGTCAGGAAGCAGGAGCTGATGCAGAGGCCATGGAGGGATGTTCCTTACTGGCTTGCTTCCTCCTGGCTTGCTCAGCCTGCTCTCTTATAGAACCCAAGACTTCCAGCCCAGGGATGGCACCACCCCTTTGATCACTAATTGAGAAAATGCCCCACAGCTGGATCTCATGGAGGCATTTCTCCAACTGAAGCTCACTTCTCTGTGATAACTCCAGCCTGTGTCAAGTTGACACACAAAACTAGCCAGTATAGATAGATAGATAGATAGATAGATAGATAGATAGATAGATAGATAGATAGATGGATAAAAGCTGTCAGTATGTCAGTATATGAGAAGGAGCTGTATTTATCTTTACAAATTCAAGTTACAGACTATATTTTTAGTTCTATTCATTTTCCTACAAGTTTCCTAAGTTCATTATTGCTACTAAATAAAATACATATGTATAACACACACAAACACAGACACACACACACATATTTTTATTATTGTATTTTAATTACCTGTTCATCTGTTAAAAGATCTGTGTACAAAAAAAGCTACTCTGAGATTCCATCTTGCTCCAGTCAAAAAAACAGATGGTAACAAATTGTGGTCAGAATGTGGAAAGGGCAACCTTTGACTGTTGATGGAAGTGAAAACTTGTGCATCCCCTGTGACAATAATTGTGCAGCCTTCTCATTAAACTAATAAAAAAAGGACTCTGTAAACCCAGCCTTAGCTTTTCGCTGAGCCGAGTCCAAAGGCCTCTCTTGGACCACATGCTTATCACTCTATACCTACACTCTTGTTTACTGGTACTCGTTTCACTAGCCCATGGAAAAATCTACAGTGGTTCAAAATCCGGATACAACAGCTACAAGGACTGAGGAATTTGACCAGTAAATCAACACGAGAGAATTCTCATCAGTATATGCACTCAAGAAATGACAAACCCAACTGAAAGACTAAGATTAAGTTTTAACATTGTACACCACATGTAAACAACTAAGATAATCACTATATGACAAATATTTGTACATGGGAATAAATAGAGCCATTCAATAACAAAAACACAAAATCAAAAACATATGTGTTTAAATGACCTAAATTGAAATATGGTAATTTTAATCGTAAGCTTTAAAATATAAATTGAAACTACAATCACATGCTAGTTTAAATTAGTACATCAGTAAGAATCACAGTATACAAAATAAGTTGTGATAAATTCACTGAAAAATAACAATTTTCTTTCAGAGTAACTATGAAGAGACTCTTAGTTAGGGTTTGACTGCTTTGAACAGACACCATGACCAAAGAAACTCTTATAAAGGATAACATTTATTTGGGGCTGGCTTACAGGTTCAGAGGCTCAGTCCATTATCATTAAGTCAGGACTATAGCAGCATTCGGGCAGGCATGGTGCAGGAGAAACTGAGAATTCTACATTTTCATCTGAAACCTGCTAGCAGAATACTGGCTCCCAGGCAGCTAGGACAAGTATATTAAAGCCCACACCAACAAGGCTACACCTACTCAAACAAGTCCATACCTTTCAACACTGCCACTCTCTTGGCCAAGCATATACGAACCATCACAGAGACAAAAATCTCATATTATACCAGTTTTGATCTTGTGTTCTTACATAAATTCTGTTCTAAAGGTGCACTCATAACAATCTATGTGTATGTGTATATATATGTATATATATATTATACATATTTGAACATGATTAGTCATTATTGCACTTTTCATCATAAAACATAAACTATTAAGTGACTGTTTATTCATAGAAAGTGTTTAAATAACCTATGATATCCATAACCAAGAACAAGATAGCTGAATAATGGTGTAAGCCTGTGAATTGTTATAGGGTAGCTTTTAGGAATATTTTCTTAGGAAAGAAATACTAAAGGCCAAATAGTTTTACTTTTTATGTGAGAAATAATATAAAAATATGAATTTTGTGGCATTCAAGAATGTGTATAGGCTCAAAATAAATTTATAATTATAAGTACAACTGTATTTTATATGTACATAAACTATACATATAGCTTCTCACATAAAAAAAATACACTGAAAAAACAGACATACAAAGCAAAATTACAAATAAGTGAGATCAGATTTCCAGAGAAGGTAGAAGCAAAACTGTATTGAAAATGATGGGCAGGTTAAAATAGAAGAGAATGGCTTGAAAGCAGAGTCAATGTATGTTGTAAAATTCAACCATATAAGTCTTTTTATATGTCTGAGTGTTCATTAGTTGCTTTGAAGAAAATAATTCTTTATGGAAAGGCTTACACACTAGGGCTAAGGGAAATTTTTAGATTATAAGTGGCTTTAATGCCACCTTGATTATCAAGGATATACCCTTTGGGGACAACAATGAGCAAGGAAGAACTTCAAGACTTTGAAGAAGTCAGCTTCTTCAAAGCTGGACATATTTTTATTTAAGTATTTTCACAAAATTTAGTTTTCTATATTTTCTTATATCTACCTCTGTAGATTTATTATATTGTAGCTCAATTTACTAAATATATTTTGTTAAACTGCAAACATTTAAATGTTTGATTGAATAAAAGAAATTTTCATTTAAACAGTTTTCTCCTGGTGCAGTCTTCCAGGATCTAGTAACACCCAAAGACAGTTACCTTGGCTAAGTCTAGGAAAAAAAGAAAACGGAAGAAAAGAATTTGCTGCTTAACTTTAACTTCGATTCTAGATAAAAGGGGTCATTTTTTTTTT
>JADRCD010049227.1:0-12800 GCA_019843815.1 Montemys delectorum | reverse complement strand
ACACACACACACACACACACACACACACACACACACAGCTTCAGCTGCATGCTGTGTGCCCCATCACTTCTCAAGCTGTGTGGGTACACATAGGTCCTAAGCAGATCTTTGCTGGGCAGCTGGGAGACCAAGCAAGAGTCTTTCTAACACATCTGATCGTGTAGATGTGTCAGTTTAAAGTCCTTCCGAGGCTCCCATGCCTTTAGGACAAAATCTAAACTCAGTTCATTGACTATATTCCAGGCTCACCTGCATCCCATACCCTCCCCATCCTAGCTGAAATGCTTAGCAGAGCCTCTGGCAAGGCATGTGCTTAACGTAATGGTCGAGGGTCCTCTGGTGCGGGAGCTGGATGGATTCTGGCCATCCCTCAGCCCCAGCCATGGCGTTCCATAACTTGGAAGGGTCCACACTGACCTCTCTGTCTTAGGCTCCTCATCTAGATAGTGGGGTCCTTGCTATCAGTTAGTAAGGTTGTAGTGAGAATTGAGAGCATGACTACATGTTGAACACATAAACGGACACCCAGCACATGCAAATCCTTCTTAACTGTTACCCTGGAATTATAGTAAACATGGTAAGATGGTGCTGGCCTCTGTCTAACACAGCCTTTCCCTGATAAGTACACCTCCTTCTGTCACAGTACGGACAGCATGACTTCCCAGACACAGCCTCTCCCTGATGTATGTGCCTCCTTCTGTCTCAGTAGGGTCAGCATGTTTTCCCTAAAGCCATTGCAGCCATGGGTTAATGTGGACTCTTAAAATCCACATTCTGTTGTTCCCTGTTTTCCTCTAAAATGCAGACCTATTTTTCTTAAGTATAAAGTTAGGATTAGGATATGAGATGGGAGGCAGGGCAGAGAGATGGTAGAAAGGCAGAATGTGTGAGGGGAATGAGCCCAAACCAAGTGTTATGAAATACCACAGGGAAACCTGTTACTTTGCATGTTAATTAAAACATTAAAAATAAATAAATAAAGTCAAAACTTAAAACAACAAAATATCTACCTCCTTAGAGTTGCAAGGAAAAAACTAGGTCATTTGTAAAGCTATTTATTAAATTCTTCATTTGTCTTTGGTTTTACTTTTCTTAGCAGCCTTCCTTAACAACTTTCAAGGACTTCCTGTACTCCCAGCAATTAGGAAGTGGAGGCGGAAGGATTGAACTTTAGGAAGTGGAGGCAGGGGGATTAAGTGTTCAAGGTCATTCTTAGCTATATATCCAGTTGAGGCCTGCCTGGGCTACTACTTAAGACCCTGTCTCAAATCAACCACATAAACAAGAACTAGCCAAGTTATTTTCATAATCCTTTACCTGTTTTTTTATGGCTTCTGGTCAGGTTAAGCTAAAGACAAGGTCTTTCTCATCATTATATCAGAAGCCACGAGACCATAGCGTTAGTCTCTGAGCTGGAACTGTTGGGCGGCTTCAACATTGCACCTGACCACCATCACTCAACAACACCTGAGGTCTTAGAGGTCTGTGATGGGGAGAGATATTATAGAGGAATAACTCGTCTTTCTCTGGAAAATACTAAAGATTGGGCTGTAGCTGGAGCCGTAATGCTTTAGCTGGCAAGTAGAAGCCTGGCCCAGAATCTGAGACTGGACAGCCAAGACACAACCCAGGCTTTAGCCATAGGACCAACCTCATCATCATGCTTCTTCAACATGGCATTCATTTATCATCCAAGAACAGCCTGCTTCACAGCGTTTGGCAACTAGTACAGTATAAATACTCTTTGTTGTGGTGTTTTCCAACTACTACTCTAATGTCAAGTGGCTCCCACAATTCCTCAAAATCCCCACCACCCATAATGAGCTGCCTCCAGCACACTGCTGAATGGAACTCTTGCTTCAGCTTTCGTCCTTTATAATGGAAGTCTCCTCATGTGACCATCTTGTCTCCAAGTGTGAGTGTGAAGAATCAGTGTAGAGCAGATCTGCTAGAGCCAGACATGTGGCTGTTATGACAGCGACCTTGAACTCACCTAGATTTCAAAATTCTTTGCCCATGATGCATTGCTCTTGTTACTAGGGACCCAGAGGTTCCCTTTGGGATTATTGGTCTCATTAACAAAAGAATTTAAAAGCAGATTCAGAAGGAAGCTTGAGGACAGCTTTACTTGAGTTTAAGAGGAAACATATAACACAAATTAGGTGAAAATCCTGGTGACTGCCTGGAGAAAAGATGGAGGAAAATCATATCCTTTAAGTTAGACAAGGAATACATTTAAAGTTAAAAAGACTCCCAAGAATGGAAGGGGAAGTGAGCTGAGAAAAGATCCCCAAACCACCGTCCTGTGCACTGACTGTGTGGTCCTGTGTGGTCTTCTATTGCCCTTGCTCCTCACTCTGTATTCCATAGCTGCTCTTTGGACACATGCTTTGCTTGTTGGATAATCCCGGGCAAAGTGTTTGTGTGTGTGTGCGTGTGTGTGTTTACATGCACACACACACACACACACACACACACACGTGCGCCTTCTTGTCTTCCTCAGAACACTGGCTTCTTCTCTGCTAATCTTCCTGCTGCTTTCTTCTGTTCCAGAGCTAGGCTCCACAGCCTTACTGGTCTTAGAGCCGTCTTCATTCATGGTCTCCTCTCAGTAAGCGCTCATGGGGGTTCCGATATGTATTTTGTTTGCTTCTCCCAATTAGGTGTATACTTTCTGCAATATACTGACTCAATTAGCCTTTTATTCCAGCGTCTAGTTGTGAGTCAGTTCTGGAGTTATTAAGCAAAATGAGTCTGGTGGTGTTTGCCTGGATGGAGGGACCATAAGCTGCACCACAGTGGCATCCATTAATAGCATTCTCTAGAGACTCAGACACATCCAAGGGTAGGTGAGCAGGAGGGGTCACCAGGTCAGAGCATTGTTCAACCTGCCACCACTACTAGCCACGGTCTGTGTAGAGCTGTCTGAGGTAGAGGTGGGCTTTGCGGAGTTAGAAACCATTAGATCATTAACTTTCATGACCAGAAACTATTTTTTCTAAAGTTAACACCCCATTCAAGCTGAATGCCATTGGATCCAGTTGAGTAAGCCTAGGGTATCTTTAGGGATTTCCTACAGAAAAGAAATTCTTTGGCGAGACTGTAGAAATGGGCAGATCTTTTGCCTTTCTGTGTGTTTAGTAGAACAGGGTGTCGCCAAGCCTTGGCTGTGGTTATATTCCCGGTATTCACACATGTTCAGCCTCAACAGAATGGGGTAGTGGCGGTTTGCTGAGCCTCTTAGCGTAGCCAGTGGCCCTGGTCCAGAAGGTGGTTTTGGTGCTATGTAGAGAGAACAAAGCGGTTCCCAGCACCTGTGCCCAGACCCCCCCCCCCCCCCACCCCCATGATGAGCCTGCTCCTAGAGCACAGAGCCCTTGCAATATACCACTAGCTTTAACCACTGGCCAGTCCTTCCTGTGCCTTCTCTACTTAAAATGGTAGGAAAGGTTCTAGGCATAGTACCTCATATACCTATAATCCTAGAATTGGGAGGCTGAGGCAGGAGGACTGCAAGTTCGAGGACAGCCTGTACTACCTATCGAGATTTTATCTCGGAAACAAAGCAAACATTGACAACCTCAAAGCCTAGAAGAAATGGAGCCTTTGCAAACCTCTAATTCCCTAAAGCCCTGCTCACCTCAGCGGAGCAAACTCGGGCCTGCTTACAGATGAAGCTATGATTGATAACTTCTCTTCTGGAAAGATGGTAGGATGAGTCCTGAGTATGTCGGCAGCCAGCCAGAGTGAGCAGTGCCAACAGAGACAGCTGCCCATTGTCTACCAAGTTGCTGGGTAACTTACATCTCCAAGTTCACCATGTTCTCCCATAGAAACATGGCCGCTGATCTTGGCTGACACATGCTGTACTGGCTAGTTTTGTGTGTCAACTTGACACAGGCTGCAGTTATCACAGAGAAGGGAGCTTCAGTGGGGAAGTGCCTCCATGAGATCCAGCTGTGGGGCATTTTCTCAATTAGTGATCAAGGGGGTAGGGCCCCTTGTGGGTGGTGCCATCCCTGGGCTGGAAGTCTTGAGTTCTATAAGAGAGCGGGCTGAGCAAGCCAGGAGAAGCAAGCCAGCAAGGAACATCTCTCCATGGCCTCTGCGTCAGCTCCTGCTTCCTGACCTGCTTGAGTTCTAGTCCTGACTTCCTGTGGTGATCAACAGCCATGTGGAAGTAAGCTCAATAAACCTTTCCTCCCCAACTTGCTTCTTGGTCATGATGTTTGTGCAGGAATAGAAACCCTGACACATGCCAAGATGATCTTACCAGAGGCCATTTCTTATTCAGGATTTCCCCAACAATATCCCCTTAATATCTTAAAACAGCCCTATGAGCAAAACCAGCCCTCTTCCTCTTCAGACCAGTGAGTCGATGACCTCCCTTCATTTGCTTCTGTGTCTCTCCTCTTTCACCACCACTCAGGGCTTCCCAATGAATCCCGCACTCCTCTGGAGAGTTCTCAGAGTTCTAATGGCCACATCTTGGCCAAAGGGCCAGAAGACTGGGCCACAGGCATCTCTGCCCATAGAGAGCCTCTCCCACCTCTCTTGGATTTCCCTTTGCTCCCAGAAAAACCAGCTCTTTAGTACGTAGGGTGAGGGATGAGAAAAGACTCGGGAGACAGAAGCATGCATATTGCAAAGCTCTAGGAATCATGGGAGCAGATGGGCTGTAGGATCCAATTTCGATGCCAGGAACATGTTTCTGTATAAAGTAAATATTTTCCCAGTGTGGATCTCCGGTGAGAGTGTGGAGAAGCATATTTCCTAAAGATGCAAATAAGTCTAGTCAGAAATAAATATTGAATGGAAACTTCAAAGCCTCTAGATTTCTCCAGTTATAGACCCTGAAGATTTCTGTCCAAACAAGCAGGCACATACAGGTATATGAAGGGTGGGGGATTGAATAAAGGAAAGATTCACCTGTATCTTTGTGTGTGTGTGTGTGTGTGTGTGTGTTCACACACAAGCATGTGTATGGGCATGTAGTGAGTAGTGAGGGAGAGAGAAAGAGAATAAGTGTAAAGAAGGAATTGCCAAAGGAATTATTGTTATGTCTGTCCAACGCCTTAGTGTCTTTTTCTCTCTTCATGTATACTGTCCATTTGTTATAGACACATAGTATATCATACATATTTATGGACAGTGAGGTGATGTTTTGATACATGTACATGTGCAGTATGTAATGATTTGGCTAATTGGTGTGTTCATTGCCCCAGAATGTATCATGCCTTTGTACTGTGAACATCCAAAATGCTCTCGACTTACTGTTTGGAAGTACACAATTAAGTGTCAGCAACCACAGTTGCCACCTGTGCTATGAACCGTGGGAAGTTGCTCCTCCCACCAGCCACACCCCTGAGGTTCTTACCAGCCTCTCCCCTCATCCGGCCTCCCAGTTCAGAGGCCTGGGGTGTTTTCAGTATCTCCCCCCAACCCCTTTTCTGTTGCAGATCTCGCCTTGCAGATTTTTTTACCAACTGCCAGCCAGAGTCAAGGTCCGTCAGCAACTGTCTTAAAGAGAACTACGCCGACTGCCTCCTGGCTTACTCGGGACTGATTGGTAAGACCGGGGAGAGAGGGAATGGCAGAGAAATCTGGATTATACATCTACTTAAGGCAGCACACAGTGTCTGCACAATAGAAAATTTCCCAGTAGACTTTGTTCTCGAGTTTTGAAGTCAGCCGGAAGGAACGAAGGAAGGGAGGGAGGGAGGGAAGGAAGGAAGGAAGGAAGGAAGGGAGGGAGGGAGGAAGGAATGGAGGGAGGGAGGGAGGGAAACGTGCCAGAGAAGGGAGAAGCTGGGCTAATTATGGGGCCAGGAAGGCTATAGATTTTAAAGAAAATTGAGCATCTCCTTTGGGGAACTGACCACATACAACAAAAGCAGGGGTTGCGTGCACGTGTATTAGAAGAAGGAAACAAGTCAAACAAAGTTAATTGAATTTGGGGAGAAGGAACTTGGAAATCCAAGAACCTGTCTCCAAGAAACAGCCCCCTGGAAGTGAACCCCCCAATTCCGAGAGGAGCTCCTTGCCAATGTTATTCTTGGCCTTTTGACTCCTGATGTGCATGGGATTGTGTAGAATTATTTCCTTGTAAATAACTGAAAGCAGAAACTGTGTCTTCTAGCTTGGGAGGCTTGTGGTACCAGGCTAGCCATATGCTCCACATTCAGGAGAATAGTAAAATTAAATCACACTCCTTGGGGAAACATCCAGAAAGAGGCAGACTTACATCTCGGGTAAACAGGGCTGGCAGGGAGAAAGGTGGCTGCCCCACGTTGCAAGAAGAAAGGTAGCTGTCCTTGTGTACCAGGGCCAGCTGAAGCTTCTCTCTCAGAGCTCCATCCTAGTTGGCGTTTGAGAAGGAACTTAACAGTGAAGGCTGTGGAAGGTGAGATAAATCACAGCTGTCACACAGCCCTGGCTTGGCGGCATCTCCTTCCAAGCGTCTGTGACAGGGTCGTACACATCACCAGCAGGAAGACTCTCCCACCTAGACACAAGCTAACAACCTCATTACCAGAATGTTTCCAGTGAGAGTCGTTGGTTCCATTGAGCAAGTGTGCAATGCAAAAGGCCCCAGCCACTCCCAGCTTTTTAAAAGGATACCTGTGCTCCCACATGTAACACTTTTAATAGTCCTGCCCCAGTTCCTCCAGGGATGTACCATTTCTGTGCTTCCAGCCAACAAGTGTACATGCCCTCCTTAAGTTAGAACGGCAGAAATGTAGTCATGATCTCCCTAACAAAGATCTTAGTCTCCACCTAGAAATTATGGAGTTGGAGAAATAACAAGAGCAATTAAGACATATACACTGTTTAAAAAGAATAAAACATTAAAAAAAAAAAAGGAAAAATAAAACCAGGGCTGCTCCTGGGAGACAGTGTTAAGTCTCTGCAGATGGAGTCATTGTTTCTACTTCAGTCTGCTTCCTTCCAGGAGTTCATGCTCATTAACTCCCCGGTGAGCCGCCAAGGCGAGGAGGTCCTGCCAGCAGTCCTGTGAGATCATTCCTAGGCTTGGCAAACCTTATGTGCCTGAGGATGATGAAGCGGAGGCAATGGATGGATGGTAGACAGAGTGTGTTGTGCTGGCCAAAGAGTATTTCTCTCCTGGGTCTGTGTCTCTTCTTCTACATGGCTTTCTGAGCCAGCTGCTCCTAACTTCTGTGCAAAGCTTGCTCCTGCCTTTCCACATGCAAGGGATGCTCTGTGCCATCAGAAGTGCAATAGCTTTGACCTCTCCACTCTGTTCCCAGTGTCAGGTGAATTAGATCTTTCTCTCTCTGTAAGGTGCAGATGAAAATTCTTGTGGTAATAATGAGATTTGAGTTTTAAAAAAAAATAGTAGTAGACCAGTAGGGTCATGACAATATGCCCTTGACCCCAGAAGAGTTTCCAAAAACTATTGTTTTATTTGTAGTTAAACTCACCCTCTAGATTTCTGACCACCTACTACTTCTTCCACAAAAGGAACTAGAAACAGAAAGTTCTTGGCATCCATGGGCATTGCCTGGTATGAGCCACCCAGGAGAAGACATTTGGATTGTATTAAATATAAATACATTGTATATGTCTCCCAGTGGAGAACTCAACAGAAAAACCACAAGTCATAAGCGGGAAGGCCCACACATCATCTCTGTGGGAACCGATGCGGATCCATTGACAGTACTTGGTGGAGGAGTTCCACTGTGTGTGTTTGTTTAGTTTGGTTTGGCTTTCTTTGTTCTTTCCTCTTTCCTTCCTTTCCTGTATTCTCTCTTCTTCTCTTGATAAGGTCTCACAGAGGCACTGGCCTCAGATTCTCTTTGTAGTTGAGGATGACCTCGAACTCATCTGCCTCCAGCTGCTAAGTGCTGGGATTACAAATATGCACCACCACACCTGGCTTATGTGGCGCTATAGATTGGACAACTGAGCTACACAGCCACACTTTATCTTCATCTCTTTCTACTATGGACAACTTCATTTTAATCAGTTGAGAATCAGGGGAATGGCAGCCTCTTTATACACATTTGAAGACATTTAGGATGTGGTGACCTCATTGGAGGCATCTACAGTTCCCTGTGTTACTCTAAAGACGCCACCTGCCTCCAAGGAAACCGCATTAAAAGCATAAAAGAATTCTTAAGATATGTGCACTCAGTACTCACCGTTTATGAAGATTAATGACATTTTCAAGAAAATGCAAGGGATTTGACATCTCGAAGATTCTAAGCTAATTCTCACCTTCTCCATGACATCCATACCATTTGTGCAGGAAGAAAATACCCTAAATACAGCCCAAGGAGTTTGCTCATAATTTTTTTAAGTAGATGTATAAATTATTTTATGTGCTCAAGATAAATTGCCAAGAAAGTGCAACTCTTAACATAATTCCCCACCCAGCAACCATGGCGTTTGTGATTAGCTGAGACATTTCTACTGTCAGAGCAACATTTGTTTCTTTTTTTAGGCCACAGCAATGTCCATGTCAACACAGGAGGACAACATGCTTTATTCTTTTCTCTTCCAGGCACAGTCATGACTCCCAACTACATAGACTCCAGCAGCCTCAGTGTGGCTCCGTGGTGTGATTGCAGCAACAGTGGCAATGACCTGGAAGACTGCTTGAAATTTCTGAATTTTTTTAAGGATAATACGTGTCTCAGTGAGTTGTTTTGTTTTTGTTTTTAATAAGATGAATGCCAATGCATCCATGTTTTCCTCTTTGAGCGGAAGCTCTGTCTGTCTGCTGTGTCCTCCCTTTCCTTCCCTCTCTCCCTCCCTTTCCTGGTGGCTGGTGGACACTTGCTTCTTTTGCACACTCAGTGACACAGCAGGGAGCCACACAAGTGATGAATTGGGTGCTGCCAAGACTGTGATCTCAAAGGCCTAGGAGGACAAGAGAGTCAAATAACCAAGGGTGTATCGAGTGGGAAAGAACGCCTCTACCCACAGATCAAATTCTGATCTTGGCAGCCAGTGGAGAGTCCATTCCCAGGTTCTGAAAACCTGGTAAAGATTTACAATGTGAAAAGCTTAATCGCGTGCACAGGACAGGCCTCTGAGGATTCTTCATGGGAAACTAGAGTGTTAAAATCCACACCTCCTTACATTATCAGGACTGGCTGGGCTAGAAGCAATGGATCTATCCTGATTGGGGAATCTGGTCATGCAGCAGGGATACTCAGGATGGGTTATCTTGGAGTTGAGAGATGAGCCTTTGTGAGTAGGGTACTGCTCTTGGGAATAGGGCTGGCTACTGCTGTGTCACTCTTTAGATAAGTTGGAATCATGCTTGACAAAGGAACAGGGATGTACATATGTGAGCCATAGACATCTGTTAGAAAAACTTAAAAAGCAGGATACCAGATCTCCCTCCCACATGACTCCATGACAGTCAGCCATATTTGTTTGGATGACTCTTCAGCTGAGACACAGCTCATGTTGGAAGGGATATGGAGTTAATACAGTTTAATTTTCCATACTCCACACAAGTGTCATATCCATAGGATAGCCTAGTAAAACAGTAGTGTCATCTCAGACCCTGAGTGGTAGAGTTAGGGTCCAAAGCTTGGATCCTTGTGCAGCATCCTGACTCCCAAAGACATTGTTCATGACTGATATTGAAGGACCAGTTGTCAGGAGTGTAATCCTGGACATCAGGGGCCAGGTCTGACTTTTAGTGGCAAGCATTGAGGTTCAGCCATGCCCTTGAAGAACTTAGTCCTCAAGTGATAAATTCTGCATGATCATATATGCTGACTGGTTTTTGAAGAAGTAGCTAGTGATTTGATGACTATATGGAAAACATCTCATGGGGATTTCACTAAAATTTCACCATCATGTCCTCCATGGAAAAGTAAAACCCAGCTTGCTTGATCTGTGCTTCAAACAGCTCAGCTCCAAAGCATCACCTTGATTTTCCTAAAAAAACCAAAATGGACTTTTGAGTTCTTAGGTAACGTTGAACCTACACAATGGGCCATAAATGCAGAGGCATTTGTGGAAATATTGAGTGTACCATCTTGTTAGGCTTGGATCTTTTTATGCATTTTTCTCTCACACATCTTATACTCTTCTGGTTAAATACAAGTTGTAGCAAAAATAAAGCAATGAAAATTTTGTTCCTCAGAGAGACATTAAAGTTGTCCCTCTTTGGCAGCATTGTGGTAAAGGGGATAATGGCCTTATTAATGACTTTTAAATAAAAACAAATGCCAAGGCCAGCCAAAAGTTTTCATAATCATTCCATCTATCCTAGTTGGGATGGGGCACAGGGCTGCAAATGCAGAGTCTTACAAAGGACCCTGGAGTAGAGGTTGTTATAGTTCCTTGAATGTGACTCAAGCATGTAAACAAACCTCTTTCTCCCAGGTTGCCAGGCCTCTCTCAGATTCCCCTCCCATGAGCACAGCTACAGTTGGTTGTTTCATTATAGTTTGAGATGGGAAATGATCATTTTAAAGCCAAGTGCATGGCTGAAGTGCAGGAAAGAGAGAAGACTTAGGGGAAAAGGGAGGAGAGACAGACTTGTATCCTCCCCAGCATCCCTGGACCACTTTATCTCCACCCCAGCCTCTTTTCTCCTGGTATTTAACACTGCCCATGTATGGTAGGTTTTGCCTTTTGGCCTTTCTGGTCAGAGTTCTGCTTGGGGATGTAGCTTTGGTCTTATATAGCTGTCACTGCTGTTCAACTTTATGCTTAGTACGTGGAGCCATACCTGGAACTTAGTTATACTGGGAACATTTCAGTGGAAAAGCAAGGGTAGTCTTCATAAATGGCAGCTCTCTCATGAGTCCCTGCATCTAACCAGGAAAAGCAGAGCCCTGAGTTCTTGTCCTGAGGTCACTTAGAGAACCTGGTCTACAGGTTTGCCTTCCTCAAGGGTCTGTAAAGCACTTAAACCACAGAGCCTAGCAAGAAGCATGAAGCTGCATTTGTATTATTTGGACAATGTCTCTTACAGAGCCCCACCCCTCCCAGGGTACAGTCATGGAGAACAAGCTTCCAATTTTGCTAAGCGTGAAGGATGACAATTTTGAAACAAAGTGTCACTTCTGAGAGGAAAATTAGGGTTCAGTTACTCTCTCTTACATATCGGAAATGCCAAGTAAGCGTCATGTATTAGCAATTTGCACTTTTGGTTCCCAAATGAAGGAGTCTGATTTCTTATACAATGAATATGAAATAAAAAAAATTCCTAAATCCAGGGCAAATCCCCGAGGACCTGATTAAAAACTGTTTTTTATTCATTTTGGGAAGGGAACAACACACAACCAATTTACTCTTGCCATAAAAACAATCTAATCCCATGAAATTATAATAAGCTTTGAAAGTTTCACGTTTCAAACTTTTCATTTAGACAGAGCTGTGCCTATCTAATTATGCAGATTTTGTTTGGAAGACTGGAAGGAGAAAGGAGAAAAATAATCATACTTAAATTTTCACAGATATTGATGAGGTTTGAGGTAGATTTTTCTTCTTAAGAAAGTGGCTGCATTCTCCTGCCAAGTGAGGACAAGCGTTAGCATTGCCCAGCTTCGGGTTAAAGAAAACCCTACCCCACTGGTTAATTTCCATTTGGTATAGAGTTCTTACACAATGTAAGGATTTTTTTTTTCTTGGAAAATTATGTAGCTGTGATGTTACTTCTGAGTCTGAGGATGACCTTCAGAGGGCTGGCAACACGTTCTTGCTGTGCTCATGGTAGACTAAGTGTCTTGCTCATGTTTAATGAGTGGATGGATTTCTGATCCAAGAGATTGGTTCTCAGGACCAGTTAGGTAGATGTGTGGAGAGGTGGCTGGGTGAGTGGGTGGATGATGGGATGGGGGGTGGGTGGGGTTGGGGGACGGGGGGGGGGGGGGGGATGGGATGGGATAGGTCTTTGATTGTGTGTCCTGCCTGTTATGCTTTGCTTGCCTCTGGGTGGGATTAGGGTAGGGGACGGGGGTGTGGGATGGGATAGGTCTTTGATTGTGCATCCTGCCTGTTACGCTTTGCTTGCCTCTAAAACGGGATTTCCATTTGTTCCACCACAGAAAATGCAATTCAAGCCTTTGGCAATGGCTCGGATGTGACCATGTGGCAGCCGGCTCCCCCAGTCCAGACCACCACTGCCACTACTACCACTGCCTTCTGGGTCAAGAACAAGCCTCTAGGTCCAGTGGGGTCTGAGAACGAGATCCCCACACACGTTTTACCACCTTGTGCAAATTTGCAGGTAAGAAGTGGGTCTCGGTTTCCTATCAGAGCTGACTTCTGGGAGGACGTGTGCTCATTGTTCAAAAGGTGCCACTCAGATTTGAAACCCCCGCCCCCAGAAGTCCCTGAGTACACACATGTTCATATGTATGGTGCGGGAGCCCATGTGTGGTGTGGGTGGATGTCGGCTTTCTTCCCTGTGTTTGAGACAGAGGCTCCGCTTGGCTCTGTGTAAGCCAGCCTAGTTGTAGCTTTGGGATTGACCTGTCACATCTAAGGTTGACCCATCCATGTCTCTGCCTCCTGCCTCATAAGGATGCTAGGATTACCAGTGCATGACCTGTGTCTAGCTTTCCATGGGTTTTGGGAATGTGCGCTCAGGTCTTCGTGTGGGTGGTGAGCACATCAGTGCTTTGCCCACTGAGCCGTCTCTTCAAATTTGCATCTGGAAGATGTGATGTCTTCAAGTGAAGACAATTGTGGGACTTACTGCCACTTTCTGAGGACTTTGGTCAAGTGTCTGCAAAATGAGGGGTCTGGGCAGATGGACCACTAGGTTTTTTGTTTTTTGTTTTTTGTTTTTTTTGGGGGGGGGG
>JADRCD010049199.1:0-14555 GCA_019843815.1 Montemys delectorum | reverse complement strand
AGCTCTTAAAACTATACATGCCCTCATGGAGATTTCATCCAGTAAGTGCTAGGTCGAGCCTGCGTATCAGATAAGATGTGCCCTCCCTAGTTTAGTCTAAAGGTTGTTTACTTACTTGTTGTTTTTTTAAAACAGGGTCTTGTTATTTAGCTTTGGCTGGCCTTAAATGGTAACAGTCCTCCTGCTTCAGTAGCCCAGTGCTGGGATTAAAAGCATGTGCTACTATGCCTAAATTCATTATAAAGCAGGAAGCATGCCGAGAGAGGGATTGTAGTATATAATTCACCCATTAATTCTGTCATTATCTCCTACCCAAACCATCAGCAATAGCATCTAAATATCCCATACATTTCCCACAAAATAACAAGATTGACAGACAGGGTTTTTCTGTGTAGCCTTGGCTGTCCTGGAACTCACTCTGTAGACCAGGCTAGCTTCAGACTCCGCCTGCCTCTGCCCTCCCCAGTGCTGGGATTAAAGGCATTCGCCACTACTGCCCAGTGGTATATATATTTTTTTTTAAAAGATGCAAAGCAGGCAGAGAATAGTGGTACATGACAATGATCCTCCTAACCTTGGGAGAGACTGAGGAAAGGATTTCCAGTCTCAGGTGAGCCTGCTACATTGCAAGAGAGGAGAGATGGAGAGACACAGGGAGAATATGGATGAGAAGGAAAATGAATGAATGTTCTTTCTGCAAACTCCCTGGAAAATGTGAGTGACTTTCGGCCGCACTTGGAGTAAATGTCTGCTGCTTACCACAGCATCTGAATGCTCTGGCTCTCCACTCCTGTGACGTATGTGGAGTCATGCAAATCCTTCAGAACACTTCAGACTCTTTCCTGCTCTTGAGATTTTGCTGATGCTCTGTCCTTGTTTGCACACACTCCCCCCACCCCAGTGCTCTCCATGGAGCTCTCAGCTCAAATGCCATCTTCTCTGTAACTTTATAAATAGATTCCGACCCACACCCACACACCGTTGTAGTAATGAGGACTGAAACCTGGGCTTTGAGCATACTACACAAGTACTGTACCACTGAGCTATATCCCCAGCCTTTTAAATATTTATATGAGATAGTCTCACTTATTTGACCACTAACTGATTTTGCTCCCTCCACCTCTCCATAGCTGGATTATAGGCTTGCACCACCACAGCAGACAGATCTTTTTCTCTTACTCTCTCCCATTACCTTTCCTTTCTTCATAGCACTTATACTCAGTGATTGCCTATTTACCTGTTAATTAACCGTCTCCCTCTGTTTTACATTCCTTGGGGTGTATAAACTCGACTCTGTTGTTCATTGCTGTGTTCTTACTGCTTAGAACCTATAAATGTTCATTAAATGAATGTGTGACACCCAAACCATCCTCCTGCTGTTGTGGTCCGCGCTATTTTCCCGTCGGCAGGAACACACGGACACACACACAGGATCCTTCTGCAGCAAACCTTTATTACCATGTGGTGAGGAGAGAGCTAGCCCTGGAAAATGCACTGCTTATATACACCCTGGAGCGGTGTGTTCATCTCTGATTGGCTGTTTGCTCATTACCTCATGAGATGCCTCGGGATAGGCTGTGACTTGGTGCTTTCTGGCCCTAGCACATGCGCAGATGGGCTGAGACTTGGCGCACTCTGGCCCTAGGCACATGCGCAGACTACGTGTTACAGGGAGAAGAAACCAGATGCCGGTGCCATCTTGTAATGGAGGCTGCCGGCTCGGGTGCGGCTCTCTACATGCTGTGGAAATCCATTTGAGGTAGATGGTGAGAGTTCTCACTTTAGCTGAGTTTTTGAACAGGACAATAGCATACCAGATATATCAGTGATCTGAGTTAAAAAATCTTTGTGGCTCTGGACTAGTCTCTTCCTCTGGCCTTTTTCTGTATCTATAAAACAAGGCTCCTTGAATTTATACACTATAAAGGCAAACATTCAATTGGGTGTGATGTTTTCTATATGCTTGGCTCAGGGAGTGGCACTATTAGATGGTGTGGCCCTGTTGGAGTAGGTGTGGCCTTGTTGGACTAGATATATCACTGTGGGTGTGGGCTTTAAGGCCTTCATCCTAGCTGCCTGGAAGTCAGTATTCTACTAGCAGGCTCCAGATGAAGATGCAGAACTCTCAGCTCCTCCTGCACCATGCATGCTTGGATGCTGCCATGCTCCCACCTTGATGATAATGGACTGAATCTCTGAACCTGTAAGCCAGCCCCAATTAAATGTTGTCCTTATAAGAGTTGCCTTGGTCATGGTGTCTGTTCACAGCAGTAAAACCCTAACTAACACATTGGGCAGACTTACATTTTCAGAGGTACAGTCGTTATCATCATCTCAGGAAGCACAGCAGAGTGCAGATAAGTATGGTGCTGGAAAAGGAGCTGAGAGTTCTCCATCTTCATCCAAAGGCAGCAGAAGGAGATAAGTCTGGATCACACTGGCCAGACTCAAATATATATATATGAGACCTCAAAGTCCTGCCTCCACAGTGACACACTTCCCCCAGTAAAGCCACACTTCATAATAGTGCCACTCCCTGGGCCAAGCATATTCAAACTACCACACTAATGTGGTTTGAATGAGATGTAACCCATGGTCTCAGGCATTTGAAAACTTGGTCCCCAGTTGATGGCACTGTTTGGGGAAGCTTAGGAGGTGTAGCCTTGTTGGAGGAAGTGTGTCACTGGGGACAGGCTTTGGCTTCTGCTTCCTGCTTAGTGTAAGCTTTCAGCTCCCAGATCCAGCTGCCATGCCTCCACTCTGCCATTATGGATTCTTATTTCTCTGGAACCATAGGCCAAAATAAACTTATATATGAGTTGCCTTGATCATGGTGTTTTTAGTACAGATAAGATACTGAATTAATTTAACAAAGGGATATTGTTAGGACAGCATACACAGTACTCTGAGGTCATAAAGCTTCCTAGAGTAGAATTGGAGAAATTGAATCTGTCTAATTTGTGTGTTCTCCTTTGACTAACACAGTGCTTCTCAAACTTGCCTACACATCAGGGGTACCTGAGGATCTTTTAATTAATTCCAAAGCCTAGACACTAGCCCTGGATGGCCTCCCTATCTAGACCAAACTGGCCTCAAACTCACAGAGCTCTGCCTGCCTCTGCCTCCCAAGTAGGAGCCTACCTGATGGTCCTGGGTCCATAGGTTGAGAACTGCTAGTGTAGCTGGAGCTTGAATGTATTCCCTGTTGTCAGTGAAAAAGCATAAGTTGTAGACTCTAGACTCACTGATTCTTTTCTCCCCTCTGCTACCTGGATAGCTCTAGAATCTTCTTGAATACTCCCGATAGTTATCTAAGCATTGAGTAGGAGTATGGTCGTCTGTGCCCAAGAAATTAACATCTGGCCTTAAGATGTAGCATGTGACATATGTTAGAGCGCTGGACCGTGCTGTGACTGGATTCTGCCCACTGCTTCATAATGCCTGTGAGTAATCCAGTCTGTAACATGGATTAAGATGAAGACATATGCCTGGCGGTGGTGGCTCACGCCTTTAGTCCCAGCACTTGGGAGGCAGAGGCAGGCGGATTTCTGAGTTCGAGGCCAGCCTGGTCTACAGAGTGAGTTCCAGGACAGCTGGGGCTATACAGAGAAACCCTGTCTCGAAAAACCAAAACCAAAAAAAAAAAAAAGACATTTGCCCTGCAGTACATTGGAAGTCACCTTCTCCCCTCTATGTATATCCTTCAGAGAAAGGAGCTATATTTAAGTTATTTAAGACTGCTTAAATTTATAGTCAAATTTGTATGTTCTTCCATACAGAGATATTCTTAACATCTTTTATAGCCTTAGTATCTGTTACCAATAAATTAGAGAAATATTAAGTTCATTTGTAGAGAGCATGTATAGTACCTATTAAAATGTTACTGTTGTTTAAAAAATGCTTATTTCCTAAGTTTTTATTTATGTGTATGTCTTTGTGCCTGTCCAGGAAGGCCAGAGGACACTGGACCTCCTGGAGCTGGATTTACAGGTGTTTTGACCTCCCTGACCTGGGTGCTGGGAACTAAACTTGGGCCTTTTGGAAGAGCAGCAAGTGTTCTTAACTGCTGAGCCATATCTGTGGCTCATTGTAACCTCCCTGTGAGAGGGCGGATTCTTCAGATTCTGCCTGCCTCAGATAACCACACCTCTCTGCCCACTTCCTGTTATTTGCCACGCCTCTGTCCAAGTTCCAGTTACACTAAAAGTCCCACCTTCAGAGACTGAAGAAGAATTTGCTGATTGGGCCAGGTTGCTGACGAACTTGTGGGAGGGGTTTTGCCTTACTTATCCTACCTGTTTGATTGGAACAAAGAGAATTGAATGAAAGATGGCTGAGTAATCACATATCTGTGTCTTGGCTAATTTTTTTAAGAATCCTTCCACGTGGTTAAAGGTAGCATAAAATGGCTTGCCAGATCCCTGATCCCTTTCCAGAAAGCCATTGGTAATCGTGGCAGCTGGACTGCAACAGATGACACCCAGATGTGCGGCTGGATTGAAGAAGAAAAGGACTGGCGCTATTTTTTCAGAGATCTCTTTAAACATAAATAAATATAAAGGTAATGACGGCCAGGGTGCGGGTTGGACAGCCAGAGGGCTGGGGTGGACGGCTAGATTGCCAGGGTATGGTAAGATGGCAAAATTGCCGGGATAATACAGCCAAGACTGGGAGCAGGTGGCTGGATAGGGTTAAATTGTTCCAAAAATGTGGATACAACCCTTTTTCCTAGTAGACTCCAGGGCAGGAGAACAAACGAAATTAAAGCATCTGCCAAAAGTTGAAGGTGCTATTGGTAGAAGCAGGCCGTGCACAGGCTATTGCTCCCCGTGGCTTTTTCAGGAGAATTCCCTGATTTTTTAATCTATGTTGTCTTGTTTACATGTATTTATGTGTCTGTCTTGAGGAGTGAGTGCAGATGTCTTATGTCTTTGTCTTGTGGTTACATGTGGCCAATATGGCGGCAGAGGCCCCGCCCACTCACGGTGGTTGCTGGTGGGCAGGCTCAAGAGTAGTGCAACGGCTCTGCTGGTTGATCCTGGCCAGTCATACCGCCTGCCTGGTCGAGGGGCTATGGAAGCCGAAAAAGGGCCCTGCTTTGTCTCCCTCTCCCGAGCAGGCTCATCCTGGCCCAGGCAGGGTTCCACAGACTCGCATTCGTTCGCTCACTCTGGCCTGAGAAACGCAGCAAAGCCGGGGCCAGGGCCAGGGCCAGGCACGGGCCGGAGGCCATGGCACAGGCGTGCGCATGTCACTTCTCGGAGCACTCGGGCCCCAACCTGGCCCCGCTCACAACAGAGCACAAGGGTGGTGGCCCGTATGACCTTGTTTGGCTGAACTGGGATCCCTGGTTCCACGAGGCCATGCTGGCGGGACGCTCGTGCTCTGGCCGGGTTACTGGACCAGCCCCAGCTGCTCCGCTGCTCTGCTGCCCTCAGTGCAGGCGGCACGACCCCAGGCCGAATCCACCCGGAAGAGGGAGACCAAGTCAGGGTACATTTTTGTTCAGGATCTCTCAGAAGATCTAGTGTACTGAGCAGCTTAACACAGGCAGGAAGCCAAGCGCCCTGCCTTGCGCCAGGAGTGGAACCGGGGCAGGGAAAGCGTGGTCGGCAACAGGCCGAGCGTGGCTGCCTGCGTGTCTTATTCTCCGCCCCGGCCAGGCCAGCGTAGCCTTGCTGCCACCAGCGCAGTGGTGAAACAACAGAGATAGGACCAGTGGTGCAGCAGCCAGGCGCAGTCCGAGCCACTGGAGCAGGCATCCGTCTCCTCTCGGAGCTTTGGGGCCAAGTGGGCCCCAGCAGAAACAAAAACGTGCGTGCGTCTCATCCCACCCAGTTCGGCCAGATGCAGTGGTAACGCCCCTGAGGTTCTCTGTGCCGAGCCATCTTTATCTAAGGTTTCGAAATCACTTAGCATCATCTAGTGACATAATTGTTAATTACAAGCTAATGATACAGGTTACAGAGAGAAACGAGTTTTACATTTCAGAGACACCCAAACTCTTATACATTGTAAAATTAACCCAGCCCCCCCCAAATGCTCAGATGTTTTTAATGACCTCGAAAAAGAGGAAAGATTTATTTTTCTTCCTGCAGATCGCAAGATACCCCGATAAACAGTTTCATGAAGATGTTCTGGAAACAGGTAAATAGATGGCTAATTGAAAGCTAATTTTAAGGTGGGTGCACCATCCCTTTTTCCCCAGCGTTTGAGGGACAGAAACAAGCAGATTTCTAATTTTACTATTGACATAAAAAAATTTAAAATTCAAAACAAAAAATAAACAAAAAACTAATCTAATTGCCCAGCTAAAAGGGCTGTAAGGGGTCAGAAGTTCTAATTCTTTTATTCTTAATTTATTAGACCTCATTTAGTTTCTAACTGGTCCTAAAGATAAAAATTTATCTATACAAGTTATTAGACTTTGTTTTTTTTTTTTTGTTTGTTTGTTACATCTATTACTGAAGGCTAGGTTTAAGCTAGTAACTAATAACACGTGCCATTAAATGCCATAATTCTACCTTCTAGAGACTTGGCATGCTATGAGAAGTTCTCACAATACACCTCTGCTTTTATTATCTTATATCCAGCTCTCTTAAGGCCTTCTCACAGAGAGGCTGGGGCAGTCCACAGTAGGCCTTTCTAAGTTAAATATCCCGAGAATTGGGACTTAAGGTAGGCACCCTATCATACCTCATTCACCTTGGCATTTTTATATGACTAGATAAGAATCTCTATAAGACATTCTCACTATAACCCAGGCTAGTTAGCTGCAGTTCATAAGCAGGGAGACACTAGAGGGGCCTTGTAGAGTAAATATAATGTTTTTATTATTGATTCTAAGAATATATTTGCTTATAATTGGGTTTATCATCTAAGAGTTATGGTTATGGCTTAATATTACTTTGTAGAAAGCCGTATGAACCGCGCCCTAAAGATGGTGATGGCTGGCTGAGAGCTCTGAGATAAACAACACCTGATTTGGCTTGTAGGTTGTGCTTCTGAGTGGCATGATCTTCCCTGGCCTATGGGGAGATGACACGTGGCATGAGTTCATGGGCTCCTACTAGGATATAAGCTGTGCCCGGGTAGGTATCTTGGGCTCACCTCTCCACAATGCTGACTGTAAAGTATCCTGAGTAAACCGCTAAGAGAAGGAACCGGTTGTGTCGTGTCTTAATTCCTGGTGGACAGGGTTGGCTCGGCACATAATGGTGGCCCATACGGGAATAAATACGCGGATAAGCGTCCCGTGAGGTTCCAGAACTCTTAGCGGACAGGACGATCGATCGGTAAGTTCCCAGGTAAGAAGGGACAATAAGGTCCTCAGAAGTAGAGGCTATAAAGACTCCGGGTCAGAGCAATAAAGTTTCGCAGTGAAGCGAACTAAAGAAAGGTTCTTGGAAAGAGACGGTGATCGATCGGTAAGTGCCCGGTAAGTAGGGCCGGAGCTTAGAAAGTTCTCGGGAAAGAGATGAAGCGAAAGTCCGCGGTAAAGCGGCAAGGTCCTTGGAGAGAGGCAAAATGAAAGTTCGCGGTAAAAGTGGCAAGCGAGTGACAAGCAGCACGCTAGAAAAAAGGGGGTAATGACCTTGGTTTTGGGTATGCCACCAATAGCTGCTGTGGTTATAATTACAATGTTGTATCTACTGGCTTTCACCGTTATTCTGGTGGCTTGTTTTTGCCTTATAACCCTACAAACAGATTCAAAAGGTGGAATTGCATGGGAGCAGGGGATGCTTAAGAGCAGTATTAGACCAGTATGGATGCTAATTAGGGGGTGTCTAGAAGATCAAAGGTGCTGTAAAGCAGTAGAGAAAGGACAGGCAGCATTAGAGCAGATAAAAGAGGAGCATTCGGTAAAGTCAGAAAAGGAGAGTTGGATATGGGGCCTACTATCAACCCTACAGTTAGAACTGAATTGTCACTTGCTTATCCAGTTTTGCAAGATGCATAGGGTCAGCGTTTTCATGAGCCTTAGATTTTAAGGTTATAAAGTCCTTAGCTGAGTCCGTCCGTACTTACGGGATCACAGCCCCTTTCACTTTAATTTGCTAATGAACAGGCAGACGCTAATCATGCAGCTAGGAATCAAGCCTGGGTTAGGGATATGCTTTTGGGGCAAGGTTGTTTTGCTAATCAACAGACTGGTTACCCATTGCAAGTCTTTGAGCAGGTGAATCAGATTGCTATAAAGGCATGGAAGTCCTTGCCCAATAAGGGAGAAGTGAGTGGTAACTTGACTAAGATCTTACAAGGACACATGGAGCCGTTTTCTGACTTTGTGGCTAGACTAGTAGAAGCTGCAGGGATAATATTTGGTGATCTAGATGTAGCCATGCCGCTGATCAAACAGCTGGTTTATGAGCAGTGCACAAAGGAGTACCATGCTGCTATCACGACTTATAAGCGTAAAGGACTGGAAGCATGGTTAACCAATGCAGGACTAGCAGCTGCCGTGATGCAGTTGAGTCAGAACAAATAAATACTCTTTGGCAGCTAGCACAAGTAGGCTGCGAGTGGAAATATCCTGGATTGTGTGTGACTTCCATTTAATATCAAAGTATTACTCAAGCTGCTAATCTCTCTCGATAGTTGTTTCAATATCTTACAGGTTTTGAAGATCTCATGGATGGGCTGAGATTGGCTATCGTCAGTGTCAACTCTACTCGAGGGGATGTAGGGTTGATGGATTATCATCTTGAATTGCCTCTGCCATGCATCATTTGAAAGAGTGGGTGGAAATAAGGGTATTAGCTTTGACCTTAGTGAGAGTTTCTGTTCTCTACCTCTGTTGTCTCTGCCATATGGCTCGAGCCCGAAAAAGAGATCTTGCCATGATAACACAAGCATTTACAGCCATTGAGGCAGGGCAGTCCCCCCAAGCATGGCTTGCTGTCATCCAGCAAGAAAAGTGATAGAGTTTTGACATCGTCTTGTTCAGGATGTGAGGCTTAGCACTGCACTTGAGGTGTGCTGCCTGCAGTTAGCAACCTCAAGAAGAGCATGTCTGATTGCATACAGGTTGATGCCCCAGAACCTGTCTCTGTGGAAAAGGCATCGGACGGGTCTGGCCCTCCCTGGGAGGCATGAGGCCTGGGATGGGGTAGTATAATGTCCTTGTTTCTATCATCAGAGATCAGACCTCTGTTCTTGCCCGTTTCACTGTAAAACAAAAAGGGGGATATGTAGAGAGCCGTCCGAACCGCCCCCTAAAGATGACGACGGTTGGCTGAGAGCTCTGAGATAAACAACTCCTGATTTGGCTTGTAGGTTGTGCTTCTGAGTGGCATGATCTTCCCTGGCCTATGGGGAGATGACACGTGGCATGAGTTCATGGGCTCCTACTAGGATATAAGCTGTGCCCGGGTAGGGATCTCTGGCTCACCTCTCCACAATGCTGACTGTAAAGTATCCTGAGTAAACCGCTAAGGGAAGGAACCGGTTGTGTCGTGTCCTAATTCCTGGCGGACAGGGTTGGCGCGGCACATTACTTAAAAAATTTAGACAAAGGTGGTAAAAGTTAAAAAGCAGCTGTGGCCAATATAGGCCTACTGCCATCTTTTATTACTAACTTAATTAGATAGAATGGTAAAAACAAGATTTTATTTTGGTAAGGAGATATTAATGAAAAGTTATTCGGTGTTAAGCAGACTCTTGATAAACTGTTCCAAAAAGGTGTGTGTCTGAAAACTGTTCAGAGTTCCTCTTCATTTCGAGCAAGGTTGTAAAAAATATTTTGTGTAGAAATCAGGTTGAAAAGGCAACAGGGATAAAGAGCAGAATTGCCCTTGGAATCTGACTTTACTACTGGAGGTGTTATCTTTGGGTGTGACTCATGTGGTATGCTCAGTGAAATACTGAGTTTGAGTTAATGCTAAAGCACAGAGATGCTTCAATAAGGCCTGAGAGGCATTGCTTTTATTTTACAAACCAGAACTGAAAAGGTCTTCCTGGTTTTGCCTCTCCCTTGCCTCAGGGAAAGTTTTTAAGACAAAACCAGTACTATTACAGATTTATCCAGATATAGTTCAAGGTAATTGTGAACTTAGGATTTACAGAGAGTCAATAAGGTCATAAAACTTATAGAGACGTTGCAATTTGACTTGCCTATTTCATGAAGAGTATTAAATATTTAAGGTTGTTTTTCCCTCTACATCCTAGTAATTTTAAGGATGTTATTTTTAACATATCTGTAATCATTAAAATATGTTGCCTTTAAATTTGGCAAAAAGACTTTTATATAATTTCCTTGCCTCAAGCTTTAAATTTCTCAGGGTAAATTGACTATTAAAGCCAAAAATACATCAAAAAAGGAAGAGATAAATTACTTATTTCAAGTTACTTTTGGCTAAGACTTCACCTTAAAGCTCACCATAAGACTTAATCCTTTGATAAATATCAACTGATGAGACAAATAGCTTTTACAAAAACTAGAAGAAGCTTCTATCACTTGTCTATCGTGATCAATTACAATCTAATGCTTAATTTGTGCCACTACATCTCTTTGACAAAGAGAGAATATTAATATCTCTTCTCATATTCAAAATAAAGTTTAATATCTTACCATAAAGGTATGGTGATATTATAAAATCTTATATACTTTAAAAAACATTTATTTTCTCTACAATAATTAATTTGACTATTATAATTTATTATTGATATTTGGTCTATTACTTAATATAGGTTTTTAGACATAAACTGATAATTCTCCAGAGTGAACTAATTGTCTTAGTTCGTCTATATACATACTTTTATATTTCCTACATGCTTATGTAGACACCCCATAAGGATATATTACCTCTTTATCCCTTTTATGAAAAATTTTATATATAAGTCACATGTTTTGTTCTTATGGTTTTCTCCCTATGTCAGCACAAATAATCCAATTGGGTGCTATAGTTTCTACTTATTCAAGTGTTAAAATTAAGCCTTATCTTATATATTGATATATGGGCACACATATATCTGAGCTCTTTATTACTTATGATATCTAGACATTTTTAAAATATTATTTTAATTTCAATATTAAGAGTAAAATATACACATGTGACTATTAATTCCTTCTCAGGCTTTTAAGTTATTATTGCCTTAACATAAATAACAACAAAATATTAACTGGCTATTGTTTATATTATATTTCTATATTTACTGTTCCTAACCAAATTACAACAGATTATAAAACTGACTATTATAGTCAAACATTTAAGACATTTTGTCAACAATTAATGTTTCCCATATTTACTGAGATAATTGATGTTTCTAAGAGACAATGTTTACTCAATGTGCGCTTTGCATTTTGAGAATTTGATTTTTGTTTTTTGCTGTTTTAAGAAATATGTTTTGTTTTTTAATTAATTTGAAAAGTATTTCATTTTTTTGCCTCTTTTAAGGCATACTTCGTTTTCTGCTGCTTTTTAAAGACATGTTGCCTTTCGCTGGTCTTAAAATATATTATATATATATAATATCTTTCGCAGTCTGATGCTAGATGTCAGTCTAATATGGATCGCCATTGGCATCCATACTTTTTCAGTTTTTATGCCATGATAAAAGGATGTGTCACTCTACTTACTAACAAATTGTTTTTCTTTACCCCACCTTGTTCTGGAGATGGGGCTCCATTTGTGTTGGAACATAATGGCTGCCTAAAATTTTGAATTGCCGAGTGGATACAAACACAAATTCCTTTTTATAAACATGTTTTTATAGTAAAAATTTTTATAATGAAACAAGTTTACTTGGCTGAAATAGCCTTCATCTTTTTTCTAAGAGACAACAGCAACTTCCCTCTACATTAGAGGTCAAGCTTTGGGCCTATACATTGCTAATTTGCAACTAAAGTGCCTGAGACATCTTCAAGTTTTTGTTACTTTTAAACTTTTAAGTTTTTCATCTCAAGCAGACTCATTCCCAGAGTGCAAAGACAATCAAAACTCGCTCATTCCTGGAGCCCTATTATTTAAAAAGCAAGCTCAGTCCCGGAGCACACACATGTTTTAGCTCAATCTCGAAGCTTTTGACATGAAAATTACTTATTGACAAGTGAACTGAAGGCCTATTGAAGGCAAAGCTATTGAAAAGGCTCCTAGTTTGGGAGCCACTATTTCGCAATTCAATCAGGTGTCTACACTCAGCTGCCCATCAGCATACCAGTGCTGCTTCACACGGACTTCCGAAAAGGTGGACTCCAGAGAGACTGTGGTAGATCCTGGACTTTGCAGGCGATAAAGGCATATCTTGACATTAGAGGCACAGACGAGGTGCATTTAAAAAACCTGTGGTCCACAAGCTAGGGCTCTGGTAGATGTCCACCTAAGACAGAGGCACACGCCGAGTGGCTGTGTTTTAATAAAACATGTAAAGAGCCCGGTTTGTAGTACAAACTAAGCTGCATGTGACCTTGAAGATGGGTAAGGACATCTGGCCAGAGATATTCAAATACACAGGCTATTTTCCAACTAAGCACCATAAAAATTCCCGTGCAAGGCTGTGTCATATGAATATGCCTTGTCCTGCTGTTTTCTATATAAAAAAGGAGGAACTGTAACCTCCCCGTGAGAGTGCGGATTCTTCAGATTCCAGCCTGCCAGATAACCACACCTCTCTGCCCACCTGCTAATTGCCACACTCTGTCCAAGTTCCACTTATGCCAAAAGTCCCGCCTTCAGAGACTGAAGAAGAATTTGCTGATTGGGCCAGGTTGCTGACGAACTTGTGGGAGGGGTTTTGCCTTACTTATCCTACCTGTTTGATTGGAACAAAGAGAATTGAATGAAAGATGGCTGAGTAATCACATATCTGTGTTGGCTAATTTTTTAAGAATCCTTCCACGTGGTTAAAGGTAGCATAAAATGGCTTTCCAGATCCCTGATCCCTTTCCAGAAAGCCATTGGTAATCGTGGCAGCTGGACTGCTACAGTTCATATCAGCCCTTACTGTGTGGTTTAAATTTATCTTTTTATTCATGGGTGTGTGTGCACAGAAGTCAGGGGACAAGTTCTGAGACTCGATTCTCCCTTGCCCCGTGTGGGTTATGAGGGATGAAACCCAGGTCTCATCAGACATATGCAGCAAGTGCTGTTACCCTGAGCTACCTTGCTGTCTCTGCTAGTCTTTACTTTGTAATTTTGCACACTTACTTATTGTGTGTGAGTATACACCTATAATGACACACATGGAGGTCAGAGGTCAGTTCTCTTCTTCCGCCATTTGTGTTTTAATGATCTAACTCATCAGGTTTCATGGCACCTGCCTCTACCCAGTGAACCATCTTGATGTAGCAGCTTGGTGTTGTTTTCTGCCAGTCTTCCTTCTGGGTAATTGCGTGGATTTTTCAGAAACCCACAGCAATTATTTTTCTTTCTGCAGTTTGTTAATTGAAACAGACACATAAAGCAGATTTATTATAAAAGTGCTTCCATATTGGATAAAGCAAGTCAACAAAAATATAGTAATGTTTGGATTTTTTTCTCCTCTTTAATAAGCCAGCATGAAATTTTGAAATGAAAGTACTGAATATATTTTAATATTCTGAGACAGGTTCTCATTATGTAGTTCAGGCTAGCCTAGCCTAGCCTTGAACTGGCAGTCCCTCTGCCTCAGCTTTCTGAGGTTATAGGTGTGTATGCTGATGACTGTCTTATATTTTAGATTCTGAACACTTGGCGGTTGAAAATGTCTCCTGGATAGAGCCCGTGGCTGTATTTACTGCTGCCCTCAGCTGCCTGTGTCAGGGTTAATTCAAAATCCTTCCCCAGCCCACCCTTCTGTGGACCTTACTGCTTATTCTGCAAATTCTTTTGGGATCTCGCCATTTTCCTGACCAAGTTTCTATGCTGGCTCTTAAGTACCTACAAGAATACAAAGTCAGTCGGGCATGATGGCGCACGCCATTAATCCCAGCACTTGGGAGGCAGAGGTAGGCACATTTCTGAGTTCAAGGCCAACCTGGTCTACAGAGTGAGTTCCAGGACAGCCAGGGTTATACAGAGAAACCCTGTCTCGAAAAACCAAAAAAAAAAAAAAAAAAAAAAAAAAAAAATACAAAATCAGAGCTGAGTGGTGGTGGTATAAACCCAGCACTGGACAGGCAGAGGCAAGTGGACCTCTATGAGTTCAAGGCCAGCCTGGTCTACACAGTAACTTCCAGGATGTTACACAAGGTGTTAGAAGCCGCAGTGAGCGGTGATAGCCAGCAGATGGCGTTGACATTTGCTGCTCTCCCAAGTTTACAGATAAACTGCGCATGTGCCTAGGGACAAAGACCGCCAACTCACGAGCCAGCCCGGGCGTATTGTGCTCCTGAGCAAACAGCCAATCAGAGATAAGCATGCCACTCCAGGGCATATATAAACAGTGCTTTTGGGGTATCGGGGGTCGCCCTCTGGAAGATGGAATAAAGAATGGCTGCAGAAGGATCTTGGCTGTCGTCTGTGTGTCTGTCCTTCGCGCACGACAGTTGGTTCTGAAACCCGGGACCGAACCAGGCACCAAGGGGACCCTCCGTTAATGGAGTAAGATCCAGAACTGCAGGGCAAAGGTACGCTCTG
>JADRCD010049121.1:0-12011 GCA_019843815.1 Montemys delectorum | reverse complement strand
TTTTTTTTTCATAGCTAGTAGAAATCAAAGTAGTTCAATACAGTGTGGCATCCTAAAATTCAAGAACAGGGGGTAAAAACAGGAAGTCTTAATAGACTGTTGAGTGCTGTTAATATCATATCAATACAATATTGGTCCATTATTAACAAATCTTTCACACAAATGTGAGACTATTAAGGGCAATGTTTTAGGATTACTGATGCTCACTGAACCATTTCCTAGAGGTTTTGGTGTGATTCTGAGCTGTTCTAAATATAAAGCCTGCTAAATTAATATGCATTCTGTAATATATACCATATAAGGGGGACTTGGAATTTGAGAAGGGCTTTGTGAGAATTTTACCCTTTATTTGCCGTGAAAGGAACAAAGGAAAGCATGAGCAGGTACATATCTCAGGAAAAAGCATCCAATACAAAAGCCTTTGAGGTGTGGTGTGCTCAAGGATCAGAAATAATTGCCTGATGAGTTCTGCAGTAATGATTAAGGTAAGTATGATAGAACACAGTGTACACGGTTTTGCAAGTCACACAAACTGTTATATCTCTATTTAAGAATAATTCTTTCAGTCAGCAGAATGTGGGAGGTGGTCAAAGTAAACAATGACATCTAAATTTTGTTTCAACTAACACAGAGCCTAATGCAGAATTCATTGAAATCAAGATACTGGAAGAGGTCAGAAAACCAGTTTATACATGTGATGAGTTGTCTGTGAGAAGTCCAGATGAAGAAATAATTGTGTATGGAAACTTCAGAATCACTTCAAAAATATTTTTAATCCTCCCTTCCCTTTCTTCCCTCCAAATCCCCTCACATTCCCTTCTTCTAACCCCTCCTATGCCTTGACCCCACAGCCTTTCAAATGAATAGCCTCTTTCTCTATTATTATTACATATATTAATATAAATGTATAAATGCAACTTGATGGGTCCCATTTTATTTATTTTCCTATAATATATTTTGATTACATTTTCTCTTCCCCCAGTTCCTCCCAGATCCTTCCTACCTCCCAGTCCAACCAAACGTATATTTTTCCATTCCTACTCTTTCCTTTTCAAAAGTCTTCCCAAACCCCAATGTGGTGATTTGAATAGGATTAGTCCCCATAGATTCATTTGTTGGAATACTTGACCATAGGGAGTGGTACTATTAGGAGGTGTGACCCTTATTGAAAGAGGTGTGGCCTTATTGGAGGAAATGCATCGCTGTATAGGCAGGCTTTGAGGTCCCCTATACTCAGGCTCCTCACAGTGTAGAATATAGCCTCCTCTTTGCTGCCTGTGGATCAAGATATAGAACTACCAACTCTTCCAGTACCAAGTTTACCTATATGCTGCCATACTTCCTGCCATGATGATAATAGACTAAACCTATGAAACTGTAAGCCAGTCAAAAGTTTTTTTCCCATTTATAAGAATTGCCATGATCATGGTGTTTCTTCACAGCAATGGAAACCATATCTAAAACAGAAGTTGATACCAGGAGTTGGGTATTGCTGAGATAAAGCTGACTGTGTTTTTGTTTGCATAAATGTAAATTTTGAGACTTTGTATTAAGAAAGCAATAGAATGCTTTAAGTGTGGTTTAATGTTTAATAGAAACATAGACGATAGTTGTACTGAGGGTAATTTGAACTGTGGAGGCTTTACTTAAGAGGTTTCAAAGGAGAAGTTTAATATGTTGCCAAGAGATTTTTCTTGTGATAGTTTCATGAGGAATGTGGCTGATTTTTGCCCTTGTCCAAAGAGTCTGCCTAAGGTGAAGAGATTTATATTTATTGCATTGATAAAGGAAATTTCAGAAAAGGCTATTATAGACTCTGTCCTACACTCTTATGAAGAGGGTTTTTTTTTTAAGCAAGCATAGCAAGCTTAGAAAGGGAAAAATACAAAATGTATGGTTCAAGAATTAAAGGGGCACGAGGAAGTGGAATGGAGCTAAACCCCTGTGTTCAAGGAAATAATCAGATTAAATATAGTAAATGGAATAAAGGGAATGGTGACCTCAAGGCAAGATCTCACCCAATTAAGCTTCCATATTGTAAAAAGGATTTAAAGAAAGCTTAGGTCCAAGCATGATAGTACATGCCATTTAATCCCAGCATTCAGGAAACAAAGTCATGCAGATCTCTTAGTTCAAGGGCAGTCTACAGAGCAAGTTCCAGAACACCCATACTTATGTAGCAAAGGAATTGGGAAACAGAAAGTTGATGTAAATATAATAGAACAAGGGAGCCTTGTTCCAGCCTTCCCAAGTAACAGAACTTTGCAGCTTCAGCCATGTAGCTCTGGCTTTAGAGTCAAGAGTAGAAGGGGTTACTGGGAAAATTGATGGTGGTTATCTGAAGCCAAGAAATTAGCAATGATTAAGAAGTATGGTGGTTGGTGATTGTATATGGGAAGGATCCCCAGGTGGAGCAGTCTCTGGATTGTCCTTCCTTCAGTTTCTGCTCCATAATTTGTCTCTGAAACTCCTTCCATGGGTATTTTGTTCCCCCATCTAAGATGGAACGAAGTATATACACTTTGATCTTCTTCTTGAGTTTCTTGTGATTTGTGTATTGTCTTTTGGGTATTCCAAGCTTCTGGGCTAATATCCACTTATCAGTGAGTGCATACCAGGTGTGTTCTCTTGTGATTGGGTTACTTCACTCAGGATGATATCCTCCAGATCCATTCATTTGCCTAAATATTTCATGAATTCATTGTTTTCAATAGCTGAGTAGTACTCCATTGTGTAAATGTACCACATTTTCTGTATCCATTACTCTGTTGAGGGACATCTGGGTTGTTTCCAGTTTCTGGTTATTATAAAGAAGGCTTGGAAAGAACAATTTGAAAATTGATCTGGAATAACAAAAGCAAAAACAAAAACAAAAACAAAAAACAGGATACTGAAAACTATCCTCAACAATAAAAGAATCTCTGGTGGAATCACCATCCCTGACTTCAAGCTGTACTACCGAGCAATTGTGATTAAAAACTGCATGGTATTGGTACAGTGACAGTCAGGTAGATCAATGGAATAGAATTGAAGACCCAGAAATGAACCCACAAACCTATGGCCACTTGATCTTTTATAAAGGAGCTAAGACCATCCAGTGGAAAAAAAGACAGCATTTTCAACAAATGGTGCTGGCTCAACTGGCAGTTAGCATGTAGAAGAATTTAAATCGATTCATTCCTACCTCCTTGTACAAAGCTCAAGTCCAAGTGGATCAAGGACCTCCACATAAAAGAAGATACACTGAAACTAATAGAAAAGAAAATGGGGAAGAACCTTAAGCACATAGGCACAGGGGAAATTTTCCTGAAGAGAACACCAATAGTTTATGCTCTAAGATCAAGAATCAACAAATGGGAGTTCATAAAATTACAAAGCTTCTGTAAGGCAAAAGGACTAAACAGCAACCAACAAATTGGGAAAAGATCGTTACCAATCCTATATCTGATAGAGAGCTAATATCCAATGTGTACAAAGAACTCAAGAAGTTAGACTCCAAAGAACCAAATAACCCTATTAAAAATGGAGTACAGAGCTAAACAAAGAATTTCTTCTGTGGAATACAGATTGGCTGAGAAGCACCTAAAGAAATGTTCAACATCCTTAGTCATAAGGGAAATGCAAATCAAAACAACCCTGAGATTCCACCTCACACCAGTCAGAATGGCTAGGATAAAAAACTCAGGTGACAGCAGATGCTGGAGAGGTTGTGGAGAAAGAGGAACACTCTTTCATTGCTGGTGGGACTGCAAGATGGTACAACCACTCTGGAAATCAGTTTGGTGGTTCCTCCAGAAATTGGACATAGTACTATCAGAGGACCCAGCTATACCACTCCTAGACATATACCCAGAAGATGCTCCAACATGTAATAAGGACACATGCTCCATTATGTTCATAGCAGCCTTATTTATAATAGTCAGGAATTGGCCAATTCTTAACACAGGACTACCCTAGAATGTGGTTGATATACCCAGTGGTACTTTATTAGGTAAAATAGATTTTGATTTTACCACTGTGCATAAGTTGCAAATAGCTTTTTGGTTGGGGTGAAACTTTCCCCCTGCAAATACTGGGCACATCTGGTTTATATCTTTGTACATCTTGTGCATGCTACCAGTCTCTATGGGTTCATATTTTTAAAAGTTTTGTTTGTAAGATAGTTTCCTGGGAGTCACCCGCCACCTCTAGCTTTTACACTCTTCCCACTTCTTCTTCCACACAGACACATAAGCCTTTAAAGGTGTTTTTTTTAATTCATTTACTTTTTACACACCATATTTTATTCCCTCCCCCATCTACCCTCTGACTGTTCCAAATCCCATACCTCTTCCCCACCCACCTGTCTCTGCATGGATGTCCCTACCCCACCCATCTGACCTCTAAACTCCCTGGGGCCTCTAGTCTCTTGGGGTTTATGTGTATCTTCTCTGACTGAACCCAGACCCAGAAATCCTCTGCTGTATGTGTACTGGAGGCCTAATATCCACTGGTGCAATACGCTGTCTGGTTGGTGGTCCAGTGTCTGAGAGATCTCAGGGGTCCAGATTAATTGAGACTGCTGGTCCTCCTACAGGATAACCCTTCTCCTCAGTTTGTTTCAGCCTTCTCTAATTCAACAACAGGGGTCAGTTCCTTCTATCCATTGGTGATATGCAATATCTACACCTAACTCTTTCAACTGCTTGTTGGGTCTTTTGGAGGGCAGTCATGTTAGGTCCCTTTTCGTGAGCACTCCATATTCTCAGTAATAGTGTCAGGCCTTGGGACCTCCCCTCGAGCTGGAACCCACTTTGGGTCTGTTGCTGGACCTTCTTTTCTCAGGATCCTCTCCATTTCCCTTCCTGTAATTCTTTCAGATCATGGGTCAGAGATGTGACTGTGGGATGGCAACCCTATCCCTCACTTGATGCCCTGTCTTACTGCTGGAGGTGGGCTTTATAAGTTCCCTCTCCCTGTTGTCAGGCATTTCATCTAAGGTCCCTCCCTTTGAGTCCTGAGAGTCTCTCACCTCCCAGGTCTCTGGTGCATTCTGGAGGGTCCCCCCAACCTCCTATCTCCCAAGGTTGCCTGTTTCCATTATTTCTGCTGGCCCTCAGGGCTTCAGTCCTTTTCCCTCATCCAATACCAGATTAAGTTCCCCTCTCCCCACCACTACCCCTCTTGTCCACTTTCCTTCCCAGTTCCCTCCCTCCCTCCCCACTTGTGATTGCTTTCTTCTCTCTCCCAAGTGGGACGGAGGCGTCCTCACTTGGGCACTTCAGCTTATTGACCTTTTGGAGTTCTGTGGAGTGTATCTTGGGTATTCTGTTTGTTTGCTTGCTTATTTATTTATTTTGGCTAATATCCACTTATCAGTGAGTACATACCATGCACTTCCTTTTGGGTCTGAGTTACCTCACTCAGGATGATATTTTCTAGTTCCATCCATTTGCCTGCAAAACTCAGGATGCCCTTGTTCTTAATGGCTGAGTAGTATTCCATTGTGTAAGTGAACCACATTTTCTGTATCTATTCTTCTGTTCTGGGACATCTAGGTTGTTTCCAGCTTCTGGCTATCACAAATAAGGCTGCTATGAACATAGTGGAACACTTGACCCTGTGGGGCATCTTTTTGGGTATATTCCCAAGAGTGGTATTGCTGAGTCTTCAGGTAGATCTGTTTCCAATTTTCTGAGGAACCTCCAGACTGATTTCCAGAGTGGTTGTACCAGTTTGCAATCCCACCAGCAAAGGAGGAGTTCCTCTTTCACCACATACTCTCCAACATGTGTTGTTACCTGAGGTTTTGATCTTAGCCATTCTGATTGATGTAAGGTGGAATCTCAGGGTCGTTTTGATTTACATTTCTTTGATCACTAAGGACTTTGAACATTTCTTTAGGTGCTTCTCAACCATTCGAGATTCCTCAGTTGTGAATTCTTGGTTTAGTTCTATACTCCACTTTTGATTGGGTTGTTTGGTTTTTTGGTAATTAATTTCTTGAGTTCTTTATATATTTTGGATATTATCCCTCTATTAGATGTGAGGTTAGTGAAGTTTTTTCCCCCAATTTGTAGGTTGCTGATTTGTCTTATTGGCTATGTCCTTTGCCTTACAGAAGCTTTCCAGTTTCATAAGGTCCCATTTATCAATTCTTGATCTTACAGCATGAGCCATTGGAGTTCTATTTAGGAAATTTCCCCCTGTGCCAATGAGTTCAAGGCTCTTTCCCAATTTCTCTTCTATTAGATTGAGTGTATCTGGTTTTATGTTGAGGTCCTTGATACACTTGAACTTTAGCTTTGTGCAAGGTGACAAATATGAGTCTATTTTCATTTTTCTACATACAGACAGCCAGTTAGACCAGCACCATTTATTGAAGATACTTCTTTTTTCCATTGTATATTTTTGGCATATTTGTCAAAGATCAAGTGACTATAAGTGTGTGGTTTTATTTTGGGGTTTTCAATTCTATTCCATTGATGAACATGTCTGTCTTTGTACCAATACCATGGAGATTTTATCACTATTGCGCTCTAGTAAAGCTTGAGGTCAGGGATGGTGTTTCCCACAACTGTTCTTTTATTGTTAAGAATTGTTTTCACTATTCTGGGTTTTTGCCTTTCCAGATGAATTTGAGAATTGCTCTTTCCATGTCTTTGAAGAATTGTCTTGTGATTTTGATGGGGATTGCATTGAACCTATAGATTGCCTTTGGTAGGATGGCCATTTTTACTATGTTAATTCTGCCAATCCTTGAGCGTGGGAGATCTCTCAGTGCCCTCATAAAGGTGGGTTTTGATGAAGACATTCTGTTTAGGACTGACTACTCCAAAATCTCTTATGCTTTGCATATTGCACATGTGTGGATTTCTGCAAGAAGAACCTTCTCTGATGAGAGTTGAATGAGACACTAATTTATAGGTATAGCAATAATAGCAATATGATATGAAGAGTCATTTATTGCTCTGTTCATTTAGCAAAATAATTCAATTATGCTTTGCTCAAGATCTATGACATATTTAGTCTCATGTTTTTGTCCAATTTTAACAGTATCACATTTAGGTTTCATCTTTTTAAAAAAGATTTATTTAGTTATTATATGTAAGTACACTGTAGGTGTCCTCAAACACTCCAGAAGAGGGAGTCAGATCTCTTTATGAGATGGTTGTGAGCCACCATGTGCTTGCTTGGATTTGAACTTAGGACCTTCAGAAGAGCAGTCAGTGCTCTTAACCACTGAGCCATCTCACCGGCCCTTGGGTTCCATCTTATGGAGAGGGTCTTAAACCCAATCAAAAGTGGTTGGCTACTCCCAGAATATTTATGCCACTATTATATGAGGTCATTGTTTTAAATCACAAGATTTGTACCCAGTTGAAATTCTTGTTTACCTTTCTCCTTGGGTAGTGTGCAGAGTACATTTCAGCAGCATATCTATAGGGGTAGTGTTTCTAGTTAAGCACCAGTCAACTTCTCTGTGCTCAATGACAAAAGTGAGTAGTGTCCTCAGCAATGGGGCCTTACTATAAGCTTGTAGAGAACAACTTATTGGCCTTAGCAATTGCCTGTGGTATTTGGTGGGAGCACTTTGGCCAATGACTCAATAAGATGTCATCATTTCTGGCACTGGAGGTTTTCTTAGGTGTCAAAATGTATCTAGTCAAGGAATTGTCACCCCTATTATTTGGTGACTTAATTTAGATTCTTGTCATATAAGTATATAATTTACAAGCCTTCTACAGGAGTATACTGGGGCTCCCCAGCTGTTGACAGGTTAGCCTGACAGGAGGTACGGAGTCAGCCAGGAAGGAGTGAGTCAAGTACAGTGGTCTGGGGAATCTTGAAGCTCTGGCTCACTAGCAATCAGGTTGCATCTTTATTTATACAGGTTTCACAGAACAAAGCCAAACTAATCATTATCCAAGATGTAGAAATTATATCATTTTGTCTCTGAAAATGTGTTTGATTTTTCATTACATGTCCAGGGTTATGAGTTGAGTTATTAGAAAGCACAAATAAAACAGATTTTATTTTTATTATTAGTCTATAACTTCAGTTCAAAAAAGTCTAAAGTATGTCTCTGCTAAAGCCAACACATTTATTATATGATGTCCTGCTTTACAGGGGTGGGGGATAGTATTTGCAGTTATAAAGCAGTCCAGACAAACAGAAAATATCCGAATCAGTCTTTTTTGGTGAATGACAAATACTAATATCTAACTCCTTTTACTCTATCATCCCATCATCTATGCTAGAATGTAGGGAGAGTTTATTTTAGTCAATCTATCCTTTTTGTCAATCTATCTTATATACTGAGTTCTATTCCTTCAGGGGTCTACCCTCTATAACCCTCTGTCTTTAAACTACATTTTCAGATAGCTCTAAGCTAGTTTCTGTGTATTAATTTTGTATCCTATTACATGTGTATACTACACTTATATCCTGAAAATATTTATCTTCTGTAAAAATTTCCTGGTGGAATTTTTAGGGTCTTTAATAAAGATTCTTTGATATCTTCCTTTCATATTTTTATCTTCTTGATCTATTTCACTTATCTTATTATTCTAGCTAAGCTGAAAAGGCAAGGACTGAGAGAAGTGTGAGGAACAGAAACACCTACGAAGAGAAATAATGATAGAGACTGCAATCCCAATCTCATTAAAATAGTATGATCTCCTTAGAAGCAAGAGAAAATGTCTGCTCCAGTTATCTAGTATTCAAGAACTGAGATGGATAAAAAATTAAAGAAACTTCTAGAGATCAGCACTTTAAATTCATGAAAAAACTATCATGAAGGTATGACTGTAGTGGTGATTTCACTTTTGCAAATTTGGGAACAAACTATATTACTTTTTTAAAATGTTAATTAAGGAAATAATAAGTACAATCAGTATAAAGAGATGAAAATTCAAAGGATGTTGATGAGCTAACAAAGAGAAGGGTAAAGCAATTGAATAAAGTCTTAACAGGCAGTAGTTAAATATGGTACCTACTTCTTCCTAATCCAATGTCTACTTATGAGTAACTGACTCTGTCTTTTATCACAGACATGGCTGAGAACTAGCTGTATGAATGCTTGTTATGAATGAATAGGGTCTACAAATCTGGATATTTTAGAAAGTTGTTAACTTTTGCTATAGACATAAATAGCATACCACCTTAGAGAGACAATTTTGCCCCAGTTGGCCTTGAATCCATTCCAGCATATAATCATCTTTTCAATCCAGTTGTGGTATTTGAGAAAGTCTGTTTTGGTTGAGTGGTACTTTACAGCTCAGGCTGCAGCTAAGTTCTACAACTTTGTTTCTGTGTCTTTCATAGGCAAGATCTTCAAATAGTGCTTCTAGACCAAGGTCTTCTACCTTAATCTTGCCTATTTCTTAATTTCTGATCAACAAGCCAAAGACTAAGAAGGCATTTGGCTTCCTGGCCCAAATCTATTCTAAATAGTTTAGAGACTAGTTAGCTAGGTTACTGAACCTGAATCGGAATGATCATATACGTACATACTTGTGACTCTACTCTGCAACTATCATGGGATCTATGCTAGGGCTGCCTCTATGAATTAGAACTTCCAAAGAGCCTACTTACTACCTTACATTATCACAGCCAGATTGCTTTCACATAAGGTCAGCCCATTCAACTCCCGGACACACACATACACACGCACACATATATAAGCACATACACTCACACACAAAGACCTAAATTGCTCTGCCTTCTCCCTCTTGATCATGACTCATCAATAAGGATGGCACAATCAATCTTTTCCACCATGCACATCACTCTATACATGGCCTAAATAAAGGTGCAATGATAATGTTGGTGACTATGGGCCCCCCGCTAGTAGGAAGAGATATTTTCCAAAGCTAGAGACAGCTGCTCTATTCTTGCATCTTGTCTAAGCTAACTGAGTCCTTGCTGATGATTTGGCATATCATTGAGTACCATCTTTACCTCTGTAACAAGATAGATCCCCTTCATCTTCAAGAAAAAGTGATGGATTATCTTTTGGTTTTCTTAGTTGCTCAGCTTTGCAAAAACATTTTGGTTGGGCTAACTTTTAACTCATCTATAGGAAAATAGTTCTCCCACTAAGACTTGCATTGTGACCTAGTTTGGTTATAACCATTGATGGGTCTGCCTAGACCTCACTTCCCTTCCCCCTTTGTAGAAATATGTATATGTTGGGTTTTATTATTTTCTATGCTACATGGATTAAAGATTCAGGCATTTAGTCCACTGAAAAATGTTGATGGGGTCTTTTCATGTGCCTGATAAATGGAAAACAATGAAAATATGTGGAAGTTATAAAGAAAGTATCTTGGATTCATGAGATTTATCAGCTGTTGAGGAGGTGGACATAAATAGATGCCTATTATCACACATTGTGATCACAGCACAAGGTCTAACAGATCTCTGGAAATTAGAGCTGCTTTCCTCAACACACTCTATTCTTTTTACATCTTCTGAGTGTCTGATTAGTATTAGGTACTGAAGATACGAGAGTCAAGGCAACAATGACCTATGGCCATATATCCCATAGCAAAGTAAAAGAGATGCACAATAATGAAGTAAGAAGAGAATAATCAAGAAACACTATTCAAAGGGTAATATGTGAGGCTGCAGAGATGGCTCCATGGGCAAAGCGTTTCCCACACAAGCAGGAGGACTTGCGGTTAGATCTCCAGCACCCACATAATGAAAAAAACATGGTTTCATGTGTGTTTAACCCCAATTTCATGGGAGGGGTCTCACTTCCTAAACTGGTAAATTTTAGGTCCAGACCTTGTCTCAATAAAATAAGGCAGAAAGTGATTGAAGATGATACATGATGTCAGCCTACACTCATACGTAAGAGATACATGTACACTCACACTAACACCTACACACACTAAAAGGATGACAAGTGATAATAATAAAGAAAAACTTAGAGCCATTTGGCATATCCATATCTTCACTTTTGATGATTTATAGAAGGCCTCTAAAGCAATGACACTGTTGTGGAAACAAATGAACAAAGGACAAGTCAGTTATCTGATGATTTGAAATGCAGGGATTTATAAGCAAATGGAAAGCAAATGACATAGCCCTACAAATAGACTGAAGTTGGTCAGTTGAAGAAAAAGAAGGAATGAAACCTGACATGGTAACATAGAGAGAATAACATGAAGATGGCACCATATTAGGCTGATTTAGCTAAAAGGCCCAGAATCCTGGGGACCTTAGAATAAGGATGAGACAGATAAATTTAGTTCTTCCTATCATGGGAATCCATGTGATGCTTATGAGCAGAGAGTAAAGTATCTTGAATATTTTGATGAATTCATATATTTAATGAATTGTGTACACAGGTTCCTAATTCCTCATACTTTTCTGAATTGCTTTTACTTTTTTCTTTCAATATCTGTCAGTGGATGAATGGTCACAGTGAATGTGTGTATACACAATAAAATTCTATTCAGCATTTTTAAGAAGGGCTAAGGAGTAGATCTCAATAGCATAAAACATGTTTTTCATGTTCACAGCACAAAGTTTGATCATATCATCAGTAACACCAAAAATAAAGTGCTGAGATTTCCTCCAGCACTGCATTATATGCTTAGGATCCCAGTACTATGAAGATGAAGGCAGAAGGATCAGGATTTCAAAACCACTCTCATATATATAGTGAGTTTGAGGCCAACCTGAACTGCATGAAAAAAATAAATGACTAATATTTAGGTAGATAATATTAATTTCTCATTTGGATTATTATATAATGCCCATGTAAATTAAGCCATTAAACTACATTTAACAAATTTATAAAATTTATGTTGATTCTAAATCAAACTAAGAGTCCAGTGTCTTGGTACATCTCTGTACACCTTGAAGAAAGCTCCCATCTTAGCATGGACAATACAATGAGACTCCTATCTAGAAAAAGAAGAGATGGACAGGAAGAAGGCAAGAAGAAGAGGGAAAGAGAGAGAGAGAGAGACAGAGACAGAGAGAGACAGAGACACAGAGACACAGACAGAGACAGA
>JADRCD010049098.1:15000-19393 GCA_019843815.1 Montemys delectorum | reverse complement strand
TGTGTGTGTGTGTGTGTGTGTGTGTGTGCAAGAGACAGCACGTGTATGTATGTCATATGTGTATCATGTGTGCATGCATGAGTTGGAGTGTACATGTGTATGTGTACGCATGTGTATGTGTGTATGTATGTATGTGGATGTAAGTACATGTGTGTAGTGTTTGAGCGTGTGTGTGTGTGTGTGTGTGTGTGTGTGTGTATACACCTACGTGCTCAGGACAAAGCTTCGCAGCACTATTTAAGCCTTAGTGCATTTGACTCACTCTCTCCAAGGTGGGAAGGGGCTGAGGATAAGCAGACAGGGGAGCCAGAGCCAGTGAGTGCCCAAACACAGGCTTGTAGCACTTCCAAACACCCAGGACGAACTTGACTGTGTCCCTTAATCTCTTCAGTGGCTATTTGTCAAGCACCTTCTGTATTCAGATCACACGACATGCTAAGTGCTGGCAAGTGTCAGTGAACAAAACTCCCTGGAAGTTCTTGTGGGTTCGTTTTAGGAACCAAAAAAGGGAAGACTGGAGTGTGTAGCGTCTTCCCCTTGGCTTCAGCCAGAATCCTGTTTCAACCACCCACACTCGGGTAGGTATCTCTCCTAAGGCCATCTGAGGAAGAATACCAGACTAGCTTTGATAACTCACTCCCGTGTCTACTCTCACACGGCATTCCTCAGCGATAGACTACACCCCCTTTTCATTATGAATTTTTATTTTGTTTTCTCCTTGGGAGCCTTGAAAGGGCTTAGTCACAGTGTTGCAAGAACCAGCCACAGAGTGGACTGTTACCCGTGGCCTTTTCTGAATCCTGTAGACCAAAATCCCAGTTCTCAAGAGCCGGTCCTGGGATCTGGGCCTTTGGGTCCATTTCCTCTCTAAAGTAACGTCACAACGAACTTCCCAATTGCCCAGGCTTCCCCCACCATTGGAAAGCCTGATTGGTATGTCGTAGATGTTCCTCGAACTTTTCCTAATCCCATTCTCCAACATGACTGCTTTTCAGATGCACAGTATAACCTTTTGATACCGACAGCCTTGTTCACCTTCCCTCTGCCCAGAGAAACCAAACGAACCCCAGAGGGCTCAGACGTCTTACCCAGGGCCATGCAGCCGGAGAGGGATCAGAGGAGGCAGCAGTCTCCAGCATGCTTCCAGATGCCGCCGAGCTTGAGTTTCTAGTCTGAGAAATGGGTGTCCTGGGTATGGGTTGGGAACTGGTTGGGAGGGCTCAGGCATGCGAAGGCTTGTGCAATGTCTGAGAACTGGGATGGCGAAGGGCCAGTTATCATGAAGGTCATCTGTACGCATCTCCACAGCCGTGACTGACCCCGTTCGTACCCTTCGTGTCCTGTTAGTGTAAAATGGTTAAAAGACTAGTCCCATAAAGGTGAGGAGCTGCCACCAGCCGGACAGATCTTCACCTCATAAGGTCCTGGGAGGCGATTCTGGGTGCCATTGCTCTTCAGTTCCAGCCTCTGAGTCCTCACCTGTCCCAATTTTACGAGGCTGGCACTGGCTCAGTGATTGCCACCCTCTTGGTTATCTATCAGCCTGTGGTGCAATCACACCTAAGAGATTGCCATCTGTGTGGGGTGGCTTAAGTGTGCATGGGTCTCAACTGGGGTGACCAGCCTGACCAGGGAGATGGGACAAGCTGAGCAGCTTTCTAACAGACAGCCCTAATGGCTTTGCTTTCTCCACACCCAGTTACCCCGTGCTGTGGTGCGCTCAGAGAAGGCCACGGTATCTATCTGTCGTTGACATTTCTGGCTATGACTGGCCCCACACTATCTTGTTTGTGTATGGAGTAACCTACCAATCCCAAAGGCTGCTCCAGAGCACTGATCTTCCTGTGGGTCACCATCCTGAAGTGTTCGGGGCCCTTCCTGTCTCAGAACCTATGGGCTGGCTGCTCCTTCTGCCCAGAAGAGCGGTTCTCAGCCTATAGGTAGTGACTCCCTTTGCGAATCAGGATGATCCTTTCCCAGGGGTGGCCTGAGACCCTCAGAAAACACCAGTACTTTCATTGTGATTCCTAACAGTAGCAAAGTTACAGTTAAGAGGCAGCAATGAAAATAATTTTATGGTTGGGGGCGGGGTCACCACATGATGAGCTGTCCAAAAAAAAAAAAGGTTGTAGCATTAGAAAGATTGAGGACTGCTGGCCTAGAGTTTACCTTTTGGTCACCCTGTGTCCAGGTCCTGTTCGGGTGTGTGAGCCTTTCCTTCTCAGCCCTCCCTAATCATCCCAGTCACCATGCCCACTATCAGACGCCTTGTCCTCACTGAGGTGGTCATGCTTAGTGGCTCTCAGTCCCTTGTCCTGGCCAACACTGGGTCCCCATTGCTGGCAGGGAACAAAGTGAGACTTGGTTCCTTGATCAGCCAGGTTTGGGATCTACAGCCTCATCTTGGTACCTTTGGCTCTCTGAGTCCCAGGGTCCTCATGTGCGTGCGTGCGTGCGTGCGTGCGTGTGTTACAAGGCACCAGTGTATGTAACATCCCAGGCCCTGCACATCATTGGCAGTCTCTTAGTATCTGGACCCAAATCTGTGGGGAGTGCAAGGGCAGTGGTCTCAACTATCGCCCACACTTGATGGCCCAAGGGAGGTATCACCCCAGGAGATAAAGGCTTATGGAAGAGGCTTCATTCCAACAAAGGGCTTAGGACAGGCTTTCTCCCAGGAAGAGATTGGATGGGCCTAGGAAGAATTTTGTTCCTTGAAATCTTTTGAATAACTCCTGTTTGTTGGCTCGCTCACACCAAGGCATTTGCACACAAAGGAGGCAAACCCACGTGCAGATATAAATAGGGCGATGCTCAGGAGGAGAGAACTAACTGTAGCCATGCGGACTGCTTTTTACTTGGATAAAGAAAGGTGGAGGAAAGGGTCATCCAATGACTGTCCCATCTGGGGATCCATCCCATATACAGTTTCCAAACCCAGACACTATTGTGGATGCCAACAAGTGTTTGCTGACAGGAGCCTCTTAGAGCTGTCCCTTGAGAGGCTCTGCCAGTGCCTGACTAATACAGAAGTGGATGCTCACAGACATCCATTGGACTGAGCACAGGGTCTCCAATGGAACTTAAGGCGTTTGCAGCCCCATAGGTGGAACGACAATACGAACCAACCAGCACCCTCAGAGTTCCCAGGGACTAAACCACCAACCAAAAAGTACACATGGAGGAACCCATGGCTCCAGCCACATATGTAGCAGAAGATGGCCTTATGGTACATCAATGAGAGGAGAGGCTCTTGGTCTTGTGAAGGCTCTATGCCCCAGTGTAGGGGAATGGAAATGGGGAAAGGGGATAAAATTTGAAATGTAAATAAAGAAAATACCTAATTAAAAGAAAAAAGAAAAGAAAAGTGGATTATCCTTTCTCAGTCTCCAGGCCAGAACCGCCCCCCCACCCCCCGGAGGAGTTTGTAACACCTCCAAAGTGTGTTCTGCTTCAGGTAACACAGAGAACAGCAGAATGGAAATAGTTAATAAGAGGTGAAGGAGTTGTTTTGTTCCTAACTAATTAGGGCTCAGAACCATAAAGCAACATGCATTATTTCATGGATGGCGGTTAAGGCTACATGTTGTTTTTGAATGAATGCTGCTAAATTTCAGTTAAGTAAACACCATTATTATCAACATTCGGCTTTGAATATGCTAATGACACTCCTGTTGGTCTACTTTAATTTCAGCAATGTATTTTAATTTGCACTGTAGAAAGGAGACTATAATTTATATAATTTTTAGAAAATCAAGAATAGGTTGGCTTAATTACAGCCTGGTTATTTAAAATGCACGCACACATACAAACCAACACACGGTGTAAAAGTAAAAACTGGCTTGCAAAGATGTAAGGCAAGCATTTTATCACCAGGGTCCAAAAGGAGCTAAAATGTCAGGGGTCTCTGGTCACTGACACGCTACTGTCATCATTAGGCCCAGGAGAAGGAGCAATAACTGGCAAAATCATCCAGTTGAGACCTGTGTAGGGTGCTGAGGCTGGTGTAAGAGTTTAGAAGGAGTAAAAGACAAACTAGAGCCCATGACTCTTTGAAGCACAGAGTCAGGCAAGTGTACAAATATGGAGAACGTGCACAAGAAAAGATAGCTACTGTTGGACATGTTCAACATGCTGCTCCAGGCTTGAGGAGGGGCGGGGACAGTCAGAGGTGTGGAATAAGTCACATGAGGGCCATTTATTGCCCCTGCCCTCCATAAATGGGGCGCGTGTCTATATTAAATATACTGGAATGCCTGTGAGAGACAATCCCTAAACAACCAATGCATCAACTGATTGATGGCTATTTATTCACAGGGAGCACATGCCAAGCATATGTTATAGCACCCATTGGGTAGCATTAGTCCACACTGGGAATTTACTTAGAGACTGA
>JADRCD010049098.1:0-10000 GCA_019843815.1 Montemys delectorum | reverse complement strand
TGTGCATATGTATATATGAAGGCCCACGATTGATGCTGGGTGTCATTCCTTGATTGCTCTCTAGTTTTATTTTTATTTTTGAATCAGGTTATCTGGGTAAACCAGAGGCTCATGACTCACCTAGACTGGCTAACCAATGAGTTTCAGGGATGTATCCTGTATGTAACCCTTGCTCCTGAGTATTGGAGTTACAGACATGGTGTGCCAGTCTGTCTAGATTTTCATGTAGGGTCCGGGGACCTAAACTCAGATCATAATACTAGTGTTGTAGGCAGCAAATGGACTGAGCTCTTTCCCACCCCACCCCCAAAAATTGACTTTAAATTAGCAAAAACACTTCTGTAAGTACTTCACAAAATAATAATATTTATAGCCATTACACATAAAAATATTTCAGTATCATCAGCCATCTGATAAATGTCAATTAAAGCCATGGTGAAATACCATTCCACATCATCCAGAATTACCTCAAGATTAAGAACTGCAGATACCAAGTATTAGTGAAAATCTGCAGCAACTGGCGGTCATTTACTCCAAGTTTGAGGTTGAATTTGCCCCACTGCTTTAGAAGACTATTTGACCATTTCTTCCAAAGCTGAATTTTTGCCCACCATAGAACTAAGCAGTTGATTCTTAGTAAGCTAAGGGATGGTGCCACATTTCTCATAATGGAAATAACTCCATTTATTCCAAAGTCATCAGAAGAGTAAATTAATCACAATACAGACAGTATTGGACACTACGGTAAAAAATGAAAATGTTGGGGAAATGTAGCTAAATCTCATTGATAATAGTGTAAAATCCAAAGAGAAAAGACACATGTAAGTGTACCACAATTCAGTGCTTATAAATCTCAAGAACAGCCTAAACTCATCTGTGGTATCTGTGGTATACCATGACTTTGCCACTTGGTAAATTGCTCTCCTGGTTCAGATTCCTCATTTTTAGAAAGCGGGCAGTCAGGGTACATTGTATAACAAATATCCTCCAGAGTTTAAAATATTGCATCCTGTAGCAAAGCTCCTTAAACAGGAAGGTAAGCAACTCAAATGAGTTTCAGGAAGTTCCTGAAACTGACCAGATTCACTATGCCCCTCCCTGTCTGAGTAAACAATAAAAACTGAGAGTCCCTCTGAGAGGAGCATTAGCAGAGCTACAAAAAGTCAGGGAAGCTGAGCTTAAAACAAAACAAAACAAAACAAAACAAAAAAAGCTTCTAGAGAAGAAAGGCTACAGAGAACAACTGGGGGCTGCCTGATAAGGAAACTCTCCAACCTCTTGAGCTGCCTGTAGGCTGTGCAGTAAGTAGTGCACCAGCTTAGTAAGTGGTCATCCATGCTGAGGCAGGCTTTGGTGATATAGTCGTCTTTGAGACATTTCTGCTCCTGTCAATTGCAGCTCAACCACTGTTCACCAAATTGGACTTTGGTGATGCCTATGTACTTTGGTTTGTAGTGGGTTTCCTATCTGGGGTAAGTAGACTTGTGTGTTCATCTCCCCAAGAAAAGTCTTTCCATACAACACACAGAGATAAGAACCGATGCTGGACAGAACCAAGGATGATGGGAGGGAGAGCAAGTTTCAGGCTGGATGTAAGAAGACAATTCTAAAGTAATTCTCCTGTAACAGAATAGCACTTCCTCCATAACCATTAAAAAATTTAAAAAAAAAAACAAAAACCCTGCTTCATAGCTACTCCAATCAAGATAACTTCCCTTCTATAAGCAAACATATATTGCCCACACATCGATGTGTCACTAAACTTCCTGTAAAAAAAGAGGAAACAGCACCAGACAAGTCTACAGCCAGGCTCTATTAGTCACCTAGTACACCAGTGTCCGCTCAGTTGTGTTCATCGAAGTTGGCAAATTGTCAATGGAAGCTAACTGGATGTCTCAATGGGCAGAGCAAGTGGCAGTTTGACCACCTGCATTTGATTCCCAAGTGTTCTGTAGCAGTTTCCGCCAAGACTGAAACATTCTTTCCTGCAGGGAAACGCCTTATCTCAGAAGGTAAACAGCTCAAAATAGCCTCAGGAAGTCCCTGAAACTGACCAGACTTACTAGGCTCCTCCTTCCCAAGAGTTAAATAATGCGGGGGGAGGGAGGGGGGGACAGAAACCAGCCTAACTGCCTGGAAGAGGTTTGGACCAACTGAGTCACCTGGAAAGGATACTTTCCCACCTGTCGAGCTGCCTTCAGCTGTGTGTTCCAGGTTTCCAGATTTTGTGCTAGGGTAATCTTTGGTAATGCAGCTGTGTTGGAGTAATTTCTGCTCCTGTAAGTAAGCCCTCACCCCTATTCCTGTAAGTCACCCCAATAAAACTAGCTCACCAAGGTGGACTTCGGTAGCATGTTTACTTTGGCCTGCAGTGGGTTCCCTATCTGGGGTAAGTAGACATGTGTGCTGTATCTCCCCAGGGAAGGTTTTGTCAAACAATAAGTGCCTCCTTGCAGGGGCTTTATGTAATCAAGATTTAGCATAGTACCTGACTGTTAAAAAAACTATACCAACATTTGCTACTATTGAAGAGGAGTAACTAAAGCTTAGGACCTGTGCTGGCCAGGTAGAAGAATTATAAGCCTGAAAATCCAGCACAAGCTTGCCCACATAGGCCTGGGAATGAGCAAGCAAGCTGTTGAATATTCTGGGAACTAGCAGGCCAAGAAGAGATAGGTAAGACATGTCTGGGTGGGCTCAGGCAAGCAGGGACCTGTCTGGGCAAGATGACCCAACTGAATGATGAGGTATGGTTGGAGGCTAGCCAGATGCCCTGCTGCTTCAATACCACCCTTAGGAATTTCCTTATGCTCTGATCCTCACATATTCTAGCTGGATTTGAATTAGCCAATTATGTATTGCTATGCTAATTCCTTTGTTCCCCTAGACCTCCTTCCTATAAAAACCCCTAACCCCTGAGCCTCGAGGTCGATCCCTCTGTCTCCTGCGTGAGATATGGGTCCACCCAGAGCTCCGATATTAAACTACCTCCTGTGTTTACATCAAGATGGTTTCTCGTGTTTCCTTGGGTGCACGTTTTCCTGGGACTTGAGCGAGGGTCTCCCTACGGGGGTCTTTCATTATTACAGTTTGTAATGGTTGGTGTCTGCTTGACAAGCTCTAGAATCAATCTGGGAAAGAGGTCTCTGGGAATGCCTATAAGGGGTTATGGGAAAACTTTGTATGGGAAGACCAATGTTGACTATGAGCAGAACTATTCCCTATGGCAGGGTGTCCAGGACTGGGAAGTGGGAAGAGCTGAGCACTAACAAGTATTCATTGCTTTCTGTTTCTTGACTAGATACAATGTAGCCAGCAGTTTCAGGCTCTATGTCTTTGGCTCTCAAGGTGAGACAGTGGAGTATACTTTGACTTTATTCTGAGTTCAGAACAAACCCTTTTTCCTTTAAGTTGCCTTTGTTAAGGTATCCCTTCACAGCCATAGGAAAAGAACAAGCACTATAGCCGTCCCTTTTCCTGTTATGCTTAACCTCCCGGACAAATGTGACATCTGTTGAATTGTCACACTCTGATTAATGCTTATTCCTCTCAGGACATTTGCAAGGAGGGTGTTAATGTCAACATATGACTTGTAATTAGAAGCTAATCAGAAAAAAAAATATGCAGAACAGTATCCTACTGACATTTTGAGACATTACAGCCTGACCAAGGAAATAGAAGGTTTCTGATGTGGCTAGTGGGCAGGGCGAAGGGCCAAGAGCTTGAAGGTGGAGGTCAAGATGAGTTGAGGAAATATTACAGGCCTTTTAGTCCATATTAAGAGGAGCTTAACTCACTCTGTATATACATTTGTATAAATGTATATAATTATAATTTATATAAATGGGCTTCAAGCTCTTTAAGTAAGGACTTCTAACACTTAAAATATTTGTAAGTCCTGTCACCAAAATAAATATATTACTTAGTTATAAAAGGGAACCATGGTCTAGAGTAGATTTAGCTTAGCATTTTTATTAATGACATTCACGTGGATCCATTCATCAAAACAGTTTTCATGTTTGGAACACAGGTAATTGTAAGATGACCAGGGGGTGATATTCAGGAGGTAACATTTAGCTCTTCTTTTCAAATTATAAATAAGTTCAGATGTTGATTTCAATATATTTCTAAATGCTAATTTGAATACATTTCACTATTGAGTGGCCATGATTGACACGAGTTGTAATAATGAATAACAACAACCAGGTTCTTCTCATCTCCAACTGTTTATAGTAGATGTTTCTAGCAAAATTATAATGTAATAAATTTTTATCATAAAGATACCCTTGTCTCCTACAAATTCATTGATGTCTTCCGTTGCATTTAAACTAAGAAGGCAAAAGGTAAGTAACAGTAATAATAAAAAATTTTATTCAATGCACTCTGCCAGGTGTCTCAGGCAGCCCACACATGTCAGGTCTTCAAGCCTCCACCAGTCCAGTTTATTGCTCTTGTAGATTCCACCAATAGGAACCCAAGGCAGGAATACCAGGTGTCCACAGAGCCTGTAAGAGGGAATTGGGATTTGAATCCAAGCAGTCTGAAACCCACATCTGAGCTAGTAAGTTTCTATTGTAACTGCATAGGCGAGAACAGTTTAAAACAGAGGGCATCTAGATTTTTCATTACAGAGTAATACATACCCATGGGAAGCATTTTTAAAGACACATTTAATTAGATTTAGAATGTTCATAAATCCACCAAAGACCTAAATATGAGAAGTGATTCCACTAAATAATTATTCTACTGGGGGGTTGATCCTGAAGGGTTTTAAACTAAATTATCTCATCACCCTAACTCTGAGATAACCCCTCTTCTCATCTATACTTTAACGATGAGAGAAAAGGAAGATATTTTGTTCAACGTTACAGAGATTGAACAAATGGAATTGGTCTGACTCAGCAGTAACACATACATATATATATATGTATATATACACATGTATATATGCACACACACAACTACTTTTATGCAGCTTCCTCATTACCAGTCTGCCACTTTGAATGTAAAATATGAAACATCTACTTATTTAGTCACAAACTATTTATGGAGCACTTAATATTATATGATCTAGGTGTATTGAAGCAACGGGGATACAGCAGTGAGCAGGCAAATAAACTTCTGTTATATTCGAGTGAGAAGTGAAGCCATCCAACCACTCATTATAGTAAAACTTAATGAGCACAAAGTCGGGAGACGTTCCACGGCACCTTGGGAATCAGAAGTCTCATTAATTACTGGCGTGGCAAATCCCTTCTAAATTCTAGTGTGTGTGCATGTGTTAGACTTGCACTGAGCACAATTTAGATGATCCACAATTTGGATCGTTCAACACATCCTCTTGAGGGAGGCAGGCACTTGACATCTCCTGTCTCCTGGTGCCATCGCTTGCCAACGGTGGTGCTCCAGATTGGATCGGAATCTGCTAAAAGTAGCTAGCCATGGTGCGCAGAGATTTCGAGAGTCCTGGTCATTCTAAGTGTGAGGAAGACAGAAAGAAGGCAGGTGTGAGCTCTCATGATGAGATGGCTTGGGATAGGGAGTGGGAAGGAGCAGTCCACCAAAAGCCACCTGGGATAACTGCTTAAGTTTCATCCAGACCAGCAGCTCAATGATACTAGTGCCTTTTTCTACTGTTTCGTTTGTATTTATTCTTGGAGACAGGTATCCATGTGGCCCTGGATGATCCTGCACTTATAATCTTCCTGCCTCTCGGCTCCCTAGGTGTGTGCTGCTCTAACTCATTACTTACAGTAGGTGATGGTTGGCAGAGGTGCTTTTACAAATCCGCACACTATTTGAACAATGAGAGTAATTACAGAATAAAAAGTAAAATCATGGGTTAAGGAGAGGAGCTCTTTGAGTAAGGGCATCAAAATGTTCCCTCTCTGCTTGTTGCTTTGTCCCTGGTGGGGAAGTAGTCATAAAATCTTGATCATTTTTAAGCGCACTCTGGTAGTCCCGGTCACTTCTGGAATCTCCCCTCTTGACTTTCTGTCTGAGGTGAACAACCATCTTCAGCCACACACCCCCTCTGTCTCCATGTTCTGCCAAGCTCATGAGTTCAGGCTATCACATGCTAAAACCTTTGAAAACATGAGCCAGCTCCCTCCAGTTGTTCTGTCAAGTACTTTAGGCCCAAGGATGCAAATACAGACATTTCACCATCTAACACTCATGTCCGTGTATCTGAATCTCTGTCAACTGTAAGACTGGATAATACTAGTGTGTGCATACTCACAAATTTCATTTACTCATTTGCTTGTTGATTATCCCTACCTTTTTGCCTATGGTGAATCCTGTTGTTATCAACATATCTAGATATTTCTTCTTTGAATTATACTCCTAGACACTAGACTTGGGGATATCATAATTGGTTATTTAAGATTTTTTTAGGAACTACTGTACTGTTTTCCATGCCAAAAGATATATGAATGTCCCAATTCATATTCCACTAACACTTGCTATTTTGATTTTCTGAGAATAGCCACCCTAATGGGCATGTGCAATGTGTCCTTTTGGTTTTGAGTTTTCTTTGCCTAGTGATTAGTGATTTGTTTACTGGAGGCCTCCATGTCTTCTTTGGAGTTTGCTTATGTTAGAATTTAAATCCTTATCACTTAAATTAATGCCACAACTAATACACTCATACAGAACTTTATGTTCATTATGCAAGTGATCTGCTCTATAAAGTTTTGGACAGATGCCAAAGTTGTATAAAATTCTAACACTGACAAATTGTCCACTGAAATTTTAACCTAGCAATAAGTGAGTGCTGAATAAAACAAGACTTAAATTCTAATTCTTGAAGGATTTACTGCTGTAGCCAGTGCTAACACAGATCCCATGAAGAACCACAATTCCCACACATTTCTGTTTAGCAACAGCAATAATTAATTTTAAATTTCAGATACAGGATGGCAGGCAGATTCTGTGAAATAAATCTAAAGGCTGGCAGCCAACCACACGCTTACAAGGTCACATTCCTGAAGGAAGCCTAGCTCTTTGGATAGAAGGCTAATAATTGCTAGATTGCAAGACCAAATAATCAATTCCGTTCAGGGAAGACACACATCTCACTACAGAGGACGCTAGTCACAGGTGGTTGCTAATACCCTGGAGCAGAGAGATCACTCAGGATAAGGAAGCTCCATGCTTTGTCATACGAAGTAGAAAAAAAAAAAAAAAGGACATCCCACCTATGAATGACAAATTCTAGGGAACTCTTGATAGGTATCTTGAAGCAGCCTGAAAGATCGGTGTGGGAAAAGAGAACAGGCATGGTTTTTAAACTAGTGCTAATGAATGAGCTCGTCCAGCAGAGAGATTTCAAGACCAAGAGATGAGCTAACCACATTGCTCATCATGTAGGTCGTTGTTCAGTGAGATGATCTGTCTCTGGGGAGCTTATGGAAAGTGTGGTGTGAAATCTTACAGGGCCGCCATGAAGAACAGGCATACTCCAGGGGTCTCCTAAGCACCCACAGCAGCCGGCTTCCTGAAAGCAAAGTGACGATCCCAGCCCACGAGTAGCCATCCCAGCACCTCAGAACCCATGACTGATCGGCTTAGTCTGATAACGCTTGGGAAAGGATATTTGGGACAGCAAGATCCAAAGATGAAGAAAGCTCTGGGGAAGGCTGGAGGGAAGTTACTAACACAAAGAAAAACAAATGACACCAAATATAAGCATCGCCTCTGCCTCTCCCAGCCTTGCTACCCCTACCTCACCCCCTCCTTCCTGTCCAAAAAGCAAATGTCTAGTGATCTATATCCTAAAGTAAGGGTGACCTAGTCAATCTCAAGAGCCGACTCCGATCGGCTGGCAAGGTCTGGGTAGGGTCCTGAATTGAGAGGGATTGGGCTATAGTACCTAGGCTCAACGGGAAAGAGCAGGGATCGATTAGCTCTGTCTGTTCTGAGCTCACCGGAAGTGTAGAACAGGATGGTCCAGAAAGCTAGTACTTTGAAATCCCTAGGGAGAAGTTATTTGGAAAAACAAAACAAAACGAAACAAAACAAAACTTACATCTGTGAGAAGAGGGTCATGCTTAAACCTGAAAGAGGCTTATCAATAGTGGAGGTTTAAAGTTCTGTGGCATTTTAATGGAGGCTACATCTGAAAAGGAGGAGACTGCTGTGCCCCTATACCGGGGCGCCCTCCTAAGCAGCAGGAAAAGTTTGGGCTGACTTCTGCCGCTAATGTTTGACTTCAGGCCCAGAGACAAAGATAACTTGCCCGTGCCTCCTTCCCATCGTTGCCCCAAGACCTGAATCAAGGGACTGAACGGAGAAATGGCTCCCCAAAGCCTCTGCACGCTTTCCTCTTATCTTTGACCCGTGACTACTGCCCCTGATCCAGTGAGGTCTGTGAATGTTCTTGTCACTGCTGGACCAGACACAGGCCCTCTGGTCCCTTTACCAGGTAACTGTGCCCACTCCCCTGAGGCTCCCGCCCACTTCTCAGAGGCTTCATCCAAGTATGATGGTGATGTCAGCGGCTTCTGGCTCCCTGCCTGCAGCCCACGCTTTCCTCCACAACAAAAATGCTTCAATTCTTCTACCCCAAGTGCTTTCAAGTTGCCCGTCCCCAGCCTGCCACAAAGGGCTCTGTTCTCCTTTCCCTGTCTCAGCAGAGACTCAAGGCTGCCCCAGGGCAAACGCTGGGGTTGATGGGGGTAGGTGGGCGGGGATAGAATGGCTCCTGGACTCTCACATACCCTTCTCCAGGCGTATTGAGGCAACCAAGGCCCAGAAAAGAGAAAGGACTCGAGGAGACATAGAGTCAATGGCAAAGGTGCAGGTGGGACCTTTTTTTTTCTTTTTCTGTAGCTTGGTCCCACCTACTAGCATCCATGCGACTGCACAGCCTGGAACTGCTAAATTTGGTTATCATTACCTTATACCTTTTTTTAAAGTACCTCTCCTTATCATTTTTTTTTCTTTTCCTCTCATAATTCTGTCTGGCTCTCCATCTCCCCATCTCTGTCTGTCTGTCTGTCTGTCTGTCTGTGTCTCTGTCTCTCTCTCTCTCTCTCTCTGCCTCTGTGTGTGTGTGGTGTGTGTGTGTGTGTGTGTGTGTATGTGTATGTGTGTGTGTCTCTTTCTCTGTGTGTGTCTCAGTCTGTCCGTCTGTCCGTCTGTCTTTTTCTCTCCTTCCTCCCAAGCCCATCTGTCTTCCTGGATAAGAAACAGCTGTTTGCCCACACAAACTTGGTATCCTTCTTAGACTGTAAGAGGGACCCTGACTTAAGAGGGTGAGTCAGAGAATCCCCTCTAACTTAGCTGGGTCACAGTCCTCTGGTCTCAGAACACACCCCCCTCCCCATCCAGTAAATCTATGGATCCCTGTCCCTGTCCCCATCCACCCTGCCCCTCTCCCTCTCCATACCCCCTCTCCCTATTGGACTCTTTCTCTGGGAGTGCAGCCAAGGGAATGGGGAGGGAGGGTGGAAGTCACCTGGGAAGGGAGCACTCATTCTCTGGATGCTGATGTTATCTGATGAGGCAGGTCAGTGTGTTCTGCCTCAAATGCTCACCGAGAGACAGGAGTAGGAGTTCAGGTTTTGCAACCAGATACCTGTATAATGTGCAATAAATAAGGAACACAGGTGATATGGACTTTTATTATTTTTCTAATCACAGGCTTCACTTGTGAAATGGGAGATGGGACGAGTCAGGCATGTCTCTCTATGGGGTCCTCAGCATGTCACCTTGGGTGGGCTCACAGTTTAGGGGAGGAGCATGTTGGGAGTTGACAGGTGTTCATCAAATCCATAGCGTTGGCCCCATATAATGAGTAAAGAGTGGGGGGTTGCCTCTCCCAACACAGCCTCAAATGTTCTGTGTGATTCAAAGGAAACCACGTGCTCGCCAAGTCCAGATTCTCCCACATCTGGAATGAGGGACTTGAACCCAACCCCGATGAGTGGGTCTCACATAGTAATATCCCATGCCTTTCAGTGTGTTTCAAGATATTTCCATGCAGAAAAAAAAAAAA
>JADRCD010048997.1:0-10878 GCA_019843815.1 Montemys delectorum | reverse complement strand
AAAAAAAAAAAAAAATGAGCCAGGCAGCGGTGGTGGTGCACACCTTTAATCCCAGCACTTGGGAGGCAGAGACAGGCAGATTTCTGAGTTCGAGGCCAACCTGGTCTACAGAGTGAGTTCCAGGACAGCCAGGGCTACACAGAGTAACCCTGTCTCAAAAAACCAAAAAAAAAAAAAAAGGAATTGAAGGCAGAATCTCAGTTTTACCAATATTAACTTCTACCTTATAGCTTAGGGATAATATATAGAAGTAAAGTGGTGTTTGAGCCACCTTTCCTGAATAAATGTAGCTACCATCCCTTATGAAAGAAGCCTCCCTTTACAGAAAATGGAAACTATCACAGAAAACCACAACTGGACACACAATACAGAGAGATCAATGAATGGTGTGGAGCCCAGCCCCACTGAATAAATCTGTATCATAGCTTTTTCATCTATGACTCAGGGAATATCATGAAGGAAAATGAAAAGATTCTAAAAGTCAGAACACCAAGAAGTCTGCTGTGAAAGTCTCTCCTAAAAAAGTTGCATAGATAAGATCAGAACAATAGTATTATCAATGAGAATGTTAACAAAAGATGGGAGGGGATTTCATGAGGTCTCCTCCCTAAACAAAGAACTACAGGCAAATACTGACTGCTAGGAAAAGAATCAGCTTCTCCCAAGGATAAGCTTCTTCATTTGGTTGTCCAATGCAGAGTGATCAGCTTCAAAACTTCACATAGGCACGCACGCACGCACGCACGCACGCAGGCACACACATATGGGAGGGATTTGAGAGAGAGTAACTGGGAGTAGATGGAGCAAAGGGAGGAAGGGAATTATGTAATTAAGTCTATTTCAATAAAAAACATTATTTAATGTTTTTAACATTATTGCTGAGAGTGAGAGGTGCATACCTTTAATTCCAGGTCTTGGGAGGCAGAGGCAAGTAAATCTTTGAGTTCAAGACCAGCCTGGTCTACAGAGCAAGTACAAAGACTGCTAGAGTTATACAGAGAAACCCTATCTCAAAAAAAGAAAAGAAAAAAAGAAAAAGGACTTTTACTCTATGAGCAGACTGACTGAAGAAAGGAACAAACCAATCACACAGGTCAGATGTACAAAAAGTATAGTTCAAACAGATCTCCAAGTCAACTGAGTAGAGAAATGATCAAAAATGCCCAGAAAAGGCATGTTTAAGAGCACAAAAGAAAGTGCTACAGTGTTGTACAAGGCTTCAGTCAGCAAGCATGAGTCTTTTTTTTTCCTTTTTTTTTTTCTGAGACAGGGTTTCTCTATGTAGCCCTGGCTGTCCTGGAACTCACTCTGTAGACCAGGCTGACCTCGATCTCAGAAATCTGCCTGCCTCTGCTTCCCAAGTGCTGGGATTAAAGGCGTGTGCCACCACTGCCTGGCTGAAGCATGAGTCTTTCCATCCTAAAGCCCCTATAAGTGGCAAGAAGAAAAATACTCACATCAGGCTGTAGTCTCTTTGCCCGTCGTCCATAACTGTTGAACTTGGAAGGCTGCACAGACTGTCGAAGGGGGATGCTGTGGGGTTTATATTCCTTGTCTTTTTCCTCATTATCAAATGGGCGTGTGTTACACTGCTAGAGATAAGTAAAGGGTAAGGCCCAGGGCACAGAACCTCAGCCCCCAAAGTAAAACCTTCCTTTGGCCAATGGAAAAAGTTGTGGCCCATACCCACGACGAACACCAATAGTTCCAGTTCAACTGGTCTTTATCGCTGACACCTTACAAACTTTAGGAATTCTCCCCCCCCCCTATTTTTTTAACACTTACTTAGTTTTGTGTGTGTGTGTGTGTGTGTGTGTGTGTGTGTGCGGCATTCATGCCACAGTGGGCATGCGAAGGTCATAGGACAACCCCTGGGGGCCAGTTCTCTCCCTCTACCATGTGCATTCCAGATCAAACTCAGGTGATCAAGCTTGGAAGCGAGCACATTAACCCAATGAGTCATTTGCCTGCCATTCATAAGGCTTTTTCTTCTTTTCTCCTCCCATTCCCTCTGGTAGGGGAGGAGTGTGTGTGCTGGTAACTGAACCCAGGGTTTTACAGATAAATAACTATAGGACTTTGACTATAAACACTATCAGAAGACAAGAAAGTATCACTAGGAAAAGGTAGGGTCTATTTTTCTCAGTCTCCAATCTATGGAACCAGTCCTATTAAGAATAGTCCCAGGCTAGAGAGATGGCTCAGTGGTTAAGAGCATTGACTGCTCTTCCAGAGGTCCTGAGTTCAATTCCCAGCAACCACATGGTGGCTCCCAACCATCTGTAATGGGATCTGATGCCCTCTTCTGGTGTGTCTGAAGACAGCTACAGTGTACTTACTTATAATAAATAAATAAATCTTTAGGCCGGAGCAAGCAGGGCTGGAGTGAGCAGGGTCGACCAGAATGAGCAGAAGTCCTGAATTCAAATTCCTAGCAACCACATGATGGCTCACAACCATCTGTACAGCTACAGTATACTCATATACATAAAATAAATAAATAAAATTAAAAAAAAAAAGAAGGATGAGAAAAAGAGGATCAAGGGTTCAACGCCAAGGGACCAGCAACATGGCTCAGTGGGTACTTGCTGTCAAGCCTGAGAATCTCAGTTCAACCCCAGGGACCCATATGGTGGAAAAAGAGAACAAAGTTCTCAAAGTTCTCCTCTTACCACCACATACATGGATGCACACAATAAGCATAATTTATAAAGTTCAAGGATCTAGGGATACAGCTCAGTTAGTATTTACCTAAGATGGACAAACTCAGCATGGTGGTACATGCCTCTAATCTGTGACCTGGAAGGTGAAAGCAGGAAGATCTAGAGTTCAAGTTTGTCCTTACCTACAAAGTTTGAGACCAGCCAAGGCTATAGGAGGATGCTGACTCAAAAGAAAATAAAAGGGAATCTAAAACAACAGGACATGGCAGCTGAAATCCCATACTTGGAGGACTAAAGGACTATAATAAATTCTAAGTAACAAAGTCACATCCAGACTTCCCACCAAAAAGCAGTTTTAAGTCCAATCTGAGCTACAAATGGTCAGTGGGCTAACTACATGGTAACTTCTAGGCCAGCCTGCCACATATTAAGACCTTATGTTAAAATAAATTAAATAAATAAAAAGAAACAAAAACATAAGTATGCCAATATGTACCCACAGATCAAGACCTTACTTCACTACAGCCTGGCATCCTTACCACAAGGTTGGCTCCAGACTGGTACATTTCATAAGGATAAACAATTCGTTCATAGTGAGAGCGTAGCAAGGAACCAATGTTTTTGCCAGGTGGGTAGTTGAGGCGCTGGGCCACACGGGCCCATCGACGGTCCTTGCAGATAGTTTCATAACCACCTTCTTCCACCACAATCTGAAAGGAAGAGCAGGAAGGGACATTATGCACTGTGTATGTGACCATGCAGAAGTAGGCCTACAGGAAGGGTAAGGAGGACAATTGCAGCCTCTCATTTTACCAGGAGCTACCCCTTCTCCCAATCTCAAACTGCTGCAAGAGGTGGCAAAACACACTGATGTGCTACCAGTCTACCCCTTCCGTTATAGCCCAGAGACACAGTATCCAAACCAAAAGGGGTCTTAGAGTAGCATGGGTTTATTGAATATTTGAGAAAAACCTGTTCTTACTTTGCTGAGGCTATAGAGGTCCAAGATCCGCCGTTCTACATTGGGAATCTTTAAGGATGAGCCCTGGATCTCCCAGAATTTGGCAATCTGGTCCAAATAGTTCAGTTTCACTCTTGTCTGGGCCTAAAGGAGAAATGGCTCAAAAACACTGGCCACCACCCACATTACCATCAATACTCCATCCCACCCCACCTCTCCCCCCAAAACTCCACAGTGATCCATTTTCGGGCTTAAACTTAGGGGATGAGAAAGGGAACAAAGTAGACTTCTCCCAGTGAAATGAGGTCTGGACTCTAGACAGTCCTTGGCCTTGCTTTTCTTTCGTTTCCTAGGAGAAGATCATTACAGTCTTTATACATCTTTCCTTTCATTCTTGTGACAAGGTTGTCTATATATTATTATATCTTGTACAGATGAAAAAACAGAGCCAAAAGAGTTAATTCACACAATCCCCAAGATACATGAATATTAAATACCTCTAAGCTTTGCTTTCTCTCTGCTACTACTGATTTGCTACATTTGAGCAAATGAGTACCACTCACTGCATCCCCATATTTTTTATTAGAAAATAGGTGCCGGGCATGGTAGCTCACACCCATAATCCCAGCACTTGAAAAGTAGAGGCAGGAAGATGAGTTCAAGTCTAGCCTCCATTACATAAGAGATTTGAGGCCTGCCTGGGTTACACAAGATACTGTCTCAGAAAACAAACAACAGGAAAAGGAAAATAGTACAGTTACCCAAGAGATACAGACTTAATTAAGAAGAGTAGTGAGGACTACCCGGAAACTTCAAAACTGTATCTAAGTTCTACATAGGGCTCCAGAAGAGTACATTCATCTCCTTTTGTACCACACAAAATATTTCAAGGTGGCTGAATTATGAAAATGGCCTGAAGAACTAAAATGGCATACTGGCTAACTCAAGACCTGATATGGATGAAAGATCCTAGAACAAGGCTGTCTGTCCATGCTTAAGAAGTCTTAAGTGGCCTAAGAAGGGTTCCCAAAGGTTCTAAGTCTGTAACTTTATCATTTGAGTCCCAGGCCCTTTTCTAGAGAACCAGATTACTTGTAGGTCAGCTCTTTGAGTCTTAGTTAAGAAGAATTAAGGTCTACTCATGGTAAGAAATGAACTAAAGCTCCTTGGCTGTGAAAATCCTTAAGGGGCAAAGAACACCTTCCACCTGAACCCCTTATCTTTCAAAACTTGGCCTCATCCCTGCTCCTTCCTCCCCTCATTAACTAGCATGAAATCTCTGTAGATTGCCCTTGTTCAGTGCTAGGTAATACCTGCCCACAGCTGTACCACCCACAGACCTGGTCACATTTGTTTCTCCAAGGAACTCATAACACATACAACAGATTACTCTGGTTCTGACTTGAACAATATCTAGACTGAGTTTAGGGCAATAGGTCTAAATGGGAACCATTCTGTTCTGTTCCATATACACCCACACATACCTACCCTATGACATATATTTTTTTAGGGTACTGGTATTCAGCTTGGCCCAGTATTCTACTAGAATATTTAATAAGGCTAGGTATATACATATTAATGGAATTAATTAGTGGGAAGGGAACATGCATTTAACTTGTATCGTCTATGAAAAATTCTAGAACTATACCTAAAACCAGCTTTAGGAGACCCACTTTCATCATCCCAGGACAGTCTCAAGCCTGACCTCTGCCCATGTCTCTAACCATTCTAGTCTCTACAGAGACCAGTTCGTGTGCTCTTGCACCTCACCATCCACTCTACCAAGTATCAAAGAAGGAATGTAAGAAGCACAAAGCCATGGATAAATTAGATATATGAGGCCACACTGAGCTGGTCAAGGAAGGTAGGTCTCAGCCAGCCACATAGCTACCTTTTGCTGATCCAGGTAAGGTAAGTATTGACAGGGAAAATTCTTAAGTAACAAAGTTTTATGGGGAAAAGAGCATCCCCAGCCTTTGGGCTATCAAATCAAAAAAGTGAATTCCTGCCCTTATATCAGGAGCTCCAAAGCTTCGTCTATGTCCTGGGCATGCTTATCCTTTTTCCAAACCCCATCACCAGCCGCTAATCTCACCTCCAGCTCATTCAACCTCTGGATTCTGGGAGTAAACCTGAAGTTATCCACTTCCACAGCAAAGGGTGGCTGCCAGTCCTAGGAGAATAAAAAAGGGGAAAAGAACTTGGGTTATCCCACTTGAATGCAAGATCATACAGCATCAAAAGCAGCGCCATGATCCATTAATACCTCCTAAAACTTCTAGCCACCTTAGATCTATCAACCTGGAAAACATCCAAATGGACCCACTCCCAACTCTCCCCAAGGCTTATAACAGAGCATAAAAGCCCCTCAGGCATATTCAAGGTATCATGTACATGCTCTGTCTGGTAAACTTCTAAGTCTTTCCCAACAGTACAGTACTAGGATTTTGAGAAATATAAAAAGCTCAAAACAGTTAACCACAAACCCTCCTCACACCCACATCGTCATCCTTCCCTGGGCAGGACACATAGTAGAGTTCTAGCAACCATGCAGGACCTGGAGACAGGAGATATGGGTTTATGTTGTAGCTCTACTACTTACTAGCTGTGAGCTCTTACCTTTCTGAATCTATTTTCTCATCTGTAAGGTGGCATATGAATTCTTGCCCTGGCTTCCTCACAAGACATTTGCTCTCTAACCCTGACCCCAACCAGTGAATACACATGTAGGGTAGCTCAGCTCTGGTTAGGGCAGGGATTAACACTTTAGGCCATCAATGTCTGTTCTCTCAGTTAAAGGCTCACAGAAGACACTGTAGGGAAGACCAAGGAAGATGAATCTGCATGTCTTACTCACTCCCCAGGTTGGAAAGGCTTCCTGTGGGTCCTCTTTCATATACTTGCCTGCTATAAGAGGCAGGGAAGGAAGTCTGGGAGTGAGTGGGAAGCCCAAAAGTGGTGGCAAAGAATGCAAGAATTTACAGAGGGGAAGCCAGGAAAAAATAATGAAAGCAGAGAAAGCTTTACCCTGCCAAGCTGGAGCTTTTTCTGTCCTACTCAAAAGATAGCTATTAAGATTTCCCTTCCCAACAGCCTCATGAATACTTCCTCAGAGAGTCCTCTCTCCCCTGGAGCTCTGGTGCTTAAGAAATGGTAAAAGGGCTGGAGAGATGGCTCAGCGGTTAAGAGCACCAACTGCTCTTCCGAAAGTCCTAAGTTCAAATCCCAGCAACCACATGGTGGCTCACAACCATCCGTAATGAGATCTGATGCCCTCTTCTGGAGTGTCTGAAGACAGCGACAGTGTACTTAGATATAATAATAAATAAATCTTTAGGCCAGGAGCAAGCAGGGTCATCTGGAGCCAGAGTGAGCAACTTTCATTCTCAGCAACCACATGATGTCTCACGACCATCAGTACAACTACAGTGTACTCATATACATAAAATAAATAAATAAATCTTTAAAAAAAAAAAGACCTCAAATAACCGAGATCAACGTCTTCATTCTACAAATGTGTAAAGTAAGGCTAGGAGAGGAAATCACATGCTAGTTAGCAGTAGAGCCAACACTAGAATCCATGTCCTCTGGTCACTGGTTCTTTGTACTTCACTAAGCTACCAGCATTCACACACAAGTGAATACATTTGGAAGGACAGAAAAGGTATAGGAAAAGAGAGAAAGGGCTGTTGATCTCTGTATGCATGCTCTTTCTCTTAAAAAAGGAACCAGAGGCCTCATATTTCCAAGTGCACACATTCTTCCCTAACCTATAGTAATAGACAGAAAGCATTTGAGGCTGATGGAAGCAGAAGGGGAAAAACAAAGGCTAAAATGCTACAGCTTAAGCCCAGTGAGGCTCTCTATACCCTCTTATCTCCCATCAGACAACACTCCCCTCAGCACAGGTAGCCCAGACAGAAAGATGCTCAAACCCCAAACTCTAGGCACTCCTTTTCCCTTTTCTGCCAACTTCTAAACAATCAATGCAACATCAAGCACCTGACGGGAGCTTGCAGAACTGAAACGAAACAGTAGATGGGGAAGGTCCAACAAACCTCTCATCTCAGTCCCGTTAATTAGTACAAATGCTCAAAATGATGGCATTTAAAATGTGGTGACAAACAAGATAGCTAATTCAAGAAGTTGTGTAATGCCCCCATTACTACCCTGTCCTCCATCCATCTATGCAAAGTGTAGCAAGCAGCCACGTGCTCTGAAACGCAAACCCCAAACCACCCCTCTAAGACAAACTCGGCTACCTACTCACACACAGGTTTACACCGTGGGCCTACGAACCACTTGGGTGAGTAATTAAAGTTCCAAACAGAAGAAAGCCAACTGCTTTAGAGTCTAAAGGTGGTTTAAGAGAATGTGTGCACGCACACAAAATCATGAACAATAAAAACAAGAGTCAGGTCTCTTGGACTGGAAAGAATCATGCTATTGGGGTAGAGAAAAGAAGCCTACCAAAGAACAGTCCCCTGAAGACAAATGGACAGATGGACAAGGACACACACACACACACACACACACACACAGATGTAGTTGTCATTCCTTCCATACTGGTTCCCAAGACCATGTAAGAGCACTTACATAAGGCTAACCTGCCCAAAAGCCCAAGGGAGAAAAATGGGAAATTCAGACCTCAGTTATCCCCATGTCCAACTTCGCCTGACCACTTCAAGGAATATTTCCTTAAGGCCATCCAGGAGTCCAACCTTTCCTTTCTGCTGGCCTTCCTCGCTTATCACTAATAGTTGTGACTCCCTCACAGTAGAAATGCATCTTCAGACAACCTGTGACCAACAAGGACTCTAGACTCTGGGACCTAGAGGATCCATCTAAAACTAGCCTATGAAAGGGCAACAAAAGGATTAAATGGATAAGAAGACCTAAGGTGCTCTCCTCGAGTGGTAATAAGGCTTCCACATCCTGAATTACCCTCCTTGAAGATACATTGTTACAGCCAAATTCAAACCAGCCCAGGAATCCCATGTGGTTACTAAACACTGTTTATCATTGTTTCCTCCAGTGGGTCCTAGCCTTTGGAAAACTTCTCCTGGTCTAGTCAGAACTAGGAGCAACAATATGGTCCTTTTTGCTGAACATCTGGGAACCAAAGGAAGATTTCCATATCTCCACTATTGTTTCTGGGAACCCAAGAAAGCCTTATCTTACAGGATCATCTACATTCTGAGCCAGAGGCAGAATTGAAATCTTCTGAGAAGAACATACCAAGCTAACTGGTCTAAACTTCTCCATAGGAAAGCTGTGGGGACCATGTGCAGGAAGGTTCTGACATTGCCTTCAACTAGAAAACGGAACAATTTCTTAAACCAGAAAGAGCACTCCCTGTGAGAATGACTTCCTGACTGGTCCATCAGGCTAGGATATTATCAGAGGCCTGACAGCGTGAGTAAACATGAGTCAACACACAGAAGCAAACCAATGACCACATCAAGCACATTCACAGTCACAGTAATTACCACTTACCAGAGTGTACTATGTTACCTGCTTTAATCTAATTATTCCTAGCACACAATTCACAGGCTCAGGGATTACTTTACATGCCCAAGGTCATACAGCTGCTAACCTAAGTAGTTTTAAACTCAGGTCTGACTCCCTTTTCAAGACAGGATCTTTCCACAACACCACACAACTTGTCTTAAAGGGAATAATGGCAGTAGTCATTACTTTGTAACAGCTTCGACCAGGGTGACACCAAGTAAGAGATGGGACCTCTCTGTGCCTCCCTGCGAACTCTACCCAACCCACTAAGCATCTGTATATTGAATCAAGGGAAATTCTCAAGAGCAGGGGGGGAGTGGGTCTCAGACCCCAGGTCCCTTACTTGCCACAAAACGAGGACCTCTGACCCCAGTACCCTTTCTCCACTTCGGGAGGCACCCACAAAATACCAGCCATCCCATATTCTTCCCACACCTGCTGCCCTCCGCCCGGGACTTCACCACTGGCTACCCGGATCCACCCACAAACTCGCCGCTGGCGACCATCAGCTCCCGGCCTTACCGCGGGTGGGCGGATCTTGCAAATGCCGGACTTCTCGGCGATGGGTCTGATTTTCGCGATGTAGCCAAGAGGGTCTCGGAACTCGGCCCAGCTAGGCTCGAACACCGGACACTCCGGCGGTGGTAGGAAATCGTCGGACCCCAGCTCCATGGTGGGCCCGAGGGCTGGGCCAGAGATCGGGAGGGCTCAGGCCGCCCTTAACGACTCATGGCGCCGCCGCTGTCTGAAACCGAGGCACTTCTCGGAGTCTAGGCCCTAAGCAGGACGGCCACCGCCCGTCAAGGGCTTAGGGGGGCGGGTGCCGTGCTCTAAAAGTCTCAGGCTGAGGTTCCGATTACCGGTTTTTAGTCCTGTTCCGTTTCTTCCACACCCTACCGCTGCCTCCCAACTATTGAAGCCTTCACTACTACAGTTAAGTCCCAGTCGCGGCAGGTTTCACCGCTGCCACCGCCATCTTGGTTTGTCAGCGTCTCCTCCCCCCCACCTCTGTACCTCACCACAACAAACCAGATCCCTCCGCAAGGTGTCTCTCCGAGTTTCGTATACTTTGAGTCAGAAAAAAAACAAAGAAGACTTCATCCTGTGATGACCGAAAGAAATCGGGTTGTATATGTCCTCTATTTGGAGGTAGTTAGTTAAAAACATTTCTCAGGCTGAGATAAAATAGTTCATCTCATTGGCGGAGGAACAAAATTGTAATGCGATAGCCGGATCCTTTTACCGGATGGACCGGCGGTGCACGTTTAAAGGCCAATGGTGCGCATGCGCAGTCTCTAGACAAACCGGAAGAGGAGCTAGTGTCCATAAGTAGTGAGCCCGAACTGGTACGCGCCCATGCGCGCTCGCACACGCTCGCGCACGCGCACGCACACACCCTAGATCCCAAGCAGGATGCCAGCTCCTCCCCAATGTCCTTTGCTGCTTCTCCCAGTCTTTTCAGTGTGAACCACGGAAGGCGGTGATTTCGAGGAATCTCCGCCCCCTTCCTCCCTCCCGGCTCCCATTCCGCGTGTCTGCTGCTGAGTGAATTGAATTTACCAGACTTACACCTCTGAGGTTTTTGTTTTTAAAGGAAAGCAGGAAACTTCTTACTCCCTACAGAATGTGGATTTTTAGAAGCTTCAGTCCTACGTAGGGTAAAAATGCAGTATTCTCCCCTGTATCATTGGCCATTAGCATTTTAATGCTTTCAACTGCTCAGTATACATGGTAACTATATAA